>PVLC010002525.1:0-113170 GCA_004027655.1 Graphiurus murinus
TCTCTCTCTCTCTCTCTCTCTCTCTCTCTCTCTCTCTCTCTCTCTCTTTCTCTCTCTGGTTCAATCAGGGGAACACTGTCGAAATCTCAAGGCAAGTTGTGGCCAGAGGGAAATTCAGTCATATACAGGAAGTAATCGGCACTCGTGATAACCTAGCAGGATTTTGTACTAGTATCTCTCAGGCTCCCTCATATCCATTGATTTCTTTTCTTTTTTTGTTTTGTTTAATGAGAGGAGAGGGCCTTCCTTCTTTCCATTACTTCCCCTCTCCCTTTCCTATCCCCTCTCTCCCACTTTTTCTTAAATATTTTACAAACCGAAGTCAAGAAAGAGTATTTTCATTCAAGTCTCCCACAGGAGAAGAAAAATGTCAAGAAATTTGCCAGAAGTCTTCCCTTTTTTTTTTTTTTTTATTTTTCCAATAGGAGGGAGAATTTAATTCCAGGATTGGGGGCTGGAAAAATTAATATGTAAAAAAGAAACTAAATTTAATGAAGCAGGAAAGTACTTCAAGAGAAGTTAATCATTCCTTTTTTCTTTTTCTAACCATATGTAATAAATATAAATTGAAGTTTTGAGATGAGTTCAGACAGGAAACAAAACAAAACAAAAACATCATTCTTCCAAATAGACTAAATGAATAATTTTTAAAATATAGAAAAAGGATAGAATATCTTGAATTTTTTTTTCTTCATATTCTACCTAGACATTTTTGTACTAGAGACAAATGTTAATACCTGGCACCTCAATTATCAAGCAGTGGCACAAGCCCAGTTTTCATAGAGTCTTGCATTGTGGGGTGCCAGAATGCCCTGCTGGGAGGCCTTGCACACCTGTGTCAAGAACAAGCATGCTCACGTCAAGTGGTAGATTCCTTTTTTTTTTTTTTTCCGTACTGGGGATGGAACCCAGGGGAATTCTACCTCCGAGTCACACCCCCAGCCATATTTTTTATTCTTTATTTTGAAATAGGGTCTCACTAAATTGCAGAGGGCCAAAGTAGCTGAGGCTGGCCACGAACTCGGACACTTCCAGTCTCAGCCTCCCAAGTACTTGAATTACAAGCGTGTACCACCACTCCTGGCTTTTTTTCTTTTTTCTTTCTTTCTTTCTTTTTTTTTTTTTTTTTTTTTAGCAGTTTGGGCTTCTTACACTAATTTGTGTGACCCACAGAGTATACTCCAGTGAGATCAGCCACAACAGGGTTGAGGGTCTGTTGTAGAGGGTTGTTAAACAATCTAAGATACTGGCTTGTGCTTAGTTAGTCTGAGTTGCTGATATTCCATTTTGTACATACACTCATTGGTGATAGACTTTCCCTTTGTAACATTAGGCTGATCAGTCTAAATTTGGAAGGTGACCCTGGGTGATTCAAATGATAATTGTTGGAAAATACAATATGATCTCAATGGTCTCTGTATCATATGGAGTGGTGTCATGATCAACCACTGACAAGTCAGAAGGTAAATGTTATGGCAGGGACAGGGAAGGTTTTCATTCCATAGCTGCGGGTTTCACCTAGCTGCTCATTATTCCCCTGCTGATCCCCATACTGGGCCTAAGGCTCTATTCACTATAGTTTTTTTTTTTTTTCATATTTGTTCTTCATTTTTCAGATGCATAAATCCAACTACAGTTATATTTGATGAATTCCTGGGCACTGTACTCAAAGATCACTTGTAAAACTTGAAGGGAATGATAACTTTTGCATATACTACCACATTGCATTACATGGTATAGATTCAATAGAATAAATGAACAAAAGACTGCGAAAAATATTCAGTAAGAATATTTATTTCATTTCTGATTTATATTTTTAAATAGGTCATTTCTGATTTATATTTTAAATAGGAGTTCAGTGGACTCAATTTTGGAGTTCAATTCAAACTAAGCTGAATTGACTTGAAGTTTTCTGTGTCCTAAACAATGGTTAATGATGTTAAATTCCCATGCTTGTTTCTCATTTCCTCACTGTAACCTTTTGTGATAAGGCTAAGGCCTTTATTATTAAAGACTAGACAACATCAAGTAGCTAAATATCTATTTATTTAAAAACTCCTGGATTTTCTTCTTCAAGGCTAATAGAGCCAGCATATTTCCCCAAATGTTCTTATTAACTACAGCTAAGAACTCTGGACATTATATGTAAAAAGAGGTGGAAAATAAATGCAGACCTGCTCGGGAGAAGCAGCCTTTTCCGGTGAAAACATTTTAAACTTTAATTGCTCTTCTCCAACTGAAAACAGCACAGAAAAAAAAAAATGTGGCCAATAAAATTCTGTTGGGTATTCTAGACTTTCTTCATGATCAGTATGTAACAAGTAGCCTTACTTTCTTTCCTCCCATCCCTGCCAGCACCAGGGAGTCATCTCAGAGGTCTGAGTGGGTCGCTGTTGTCTCCATCTCCACTGGGAGAATAATGAGACCTAAGACTGCAGGGTTAGTGCAGACCATACATTCAACTTCCAGCCAGCAGTAATTAGTTGTACCTGTATTTTCACTTCCAGCTAGCAGTAATTAGATGCTCATCCCTTTGCTTAGTGATGGTGCCCAAAGAGGCCTAGTGGGGAGTCAGGATAGTCACTACTACCCAGGAATAACATCACCCCATATCCCCATGGTAGCCAAGGGAAATGCAGTTACTGGGCACTTCTACCCTTCCCAGCCAGGGAGCTATCAGTAGAGATCAAGAGAGGAGCTAGAACTCCTGTCCTCCCCATAAATAATGAGGACCCTTCCACCAGTTGTGAATTGTGGACAAGTAGGAAACCTGCACTGTTGTGCACCTGCAGTAAAGGAGCCACACCTCACCCTCTGCTGAGCAGAGTAGCATCAAAGAGAACGAGTGAAAGATTTAAATAAAAGTTCCCCTCCCTGACTCAAAACTTGATACACAAAATGCCTACATTTAAATGGAAAAATCACTCCCTCAGCAACTTAGGGAAAACCTGTTTCAAAATTTTATAAAAAAAGGTAATAATAATAATAAAGAGGACTGGAGATGTAGCTCAGAGGTAGAGCCCCTCTAGTTTCAATCACCAGGATCATAAATTTTTTAAAAATGTAAAATAATGTTATATATCAGTAAGAATTAAAACCAAATGAAAAAAGACAATGAATGGATGTCAACTCTAAAATGTCAATTTTAGAAATAGGAGAAAAAATTTTGAAAACCCACATTAGAATTATATAACAACAGTTACCATCACTCTTGAAAAAAATTAAATTATAGATTCATAGCAAAGAAATAGGACTCAGAAAAAATTTAATAATCAAAATGTGTGCATATATGCCTTTATCAGCCTGTACCTAACAAAGATATATGATTACAATGCTCCAATTTAAAAAATTTAAAATTTAAAAAACAAAAATGAAGAATCAGAAATGAAGAATATTAGAAATATTAGAAAAATTTTAAAACAGTCATCATTAGAATAAAAAAAAAGCCATTATCATCATTCTTGAAACAAATTAAATAACAGACTCTAAGCAAAGAAACAGAATGACTCATAAAAAAATTGAATGAACAAGATGAAATATTTAGAACTGAAAAATCCACCACTGAAAGATAAACAAATTAAAAACAAATGAGAAAATCCCTTTAAAATTTAACTTAGAAGAGACAGAGGAAAGAATCGGTGAATGAAAGGCAGTTGCATCCTAAGATTTCTATGTTGGGGGAGCTTTAATTTCATACAGTTACCCATAAATATATAAAACTACTACATATCAATTTAAAATACTTTTTAAAAAGCCATTAGTTGCTGGGCATGGTGGCACATGCTTGTAATCCTAGTACTTGGGGGGCTGAGACCTGAAGATCTGGGTTCGAGGCCAGCCTCAGCTACTTAGTGAGACCCTCCACAACTTAGTGAGGCCCTGTTTCAAAATAAAGAATAAAAATAGGACTAGGAATATAGCTCAGAGGTAGAATGCCCCTGGATTCAGTCCCCAGTAAAGAAAAAAAAAAGTCATTGGTAGCCAAAAAATACCTTTTTATTCTTAATTCTCAGTTAAGAAAAGAACATTGTTTACTCTAAAAGTCTTCATGTTAACATTGTTGTACTTTTCAAAAAATAGCATTGCTTAGCCAGGTTTGGTGGTGCAAATCCATAATCTCAGCTACTCTGGTGGCTGTGCAGGAACATCTTAAGTTTAAGGCCAGCCTGAGCAACTTAGTGGGACCCTGTCTCAAACTAAAAAATTAAAATACAAACAAACAAACTCCTGATAACACAGTGTTTCTTTAATATTACTAGGGCCGCTTGCATAGTGTTTCTTTTCAGGCCACTTCACAGTAGGTTTTACCTCAGTACAAACAGTTACTGTTTTTGGTTGTTAGTTCTCTGAAAGCTGAATACCTCCCTAGAATATTTTTCATGCATACCTTTACAGAAAACTAAAAAAACAATGATTATAGTTAAAATTAAGCATAACAAATAATCTCTATTGGAATACTTTTTGATGATAGATACTTGTTGTTATGTAAATTAATCTTACTGATAATGTCATAAGCATATTCCATTATTTTCTACTCAACTTGGTAGAGGAACTTTTCCAAAACTTTCATAGAGTAAGTTTTTCAAGGTAGAAAATTTAAAAAATAACAGAACAAAAATCAAGTTATCTAAAATCATGGTGTATTTGATTTGAGTGTTAGTTCTTAACTTTCGTCTTCTACCATTCCCATTATCAAAAATACTGCATTGTGATTAGTCCACTAATTATTATTTTTCAATGGCAGTTGTGTGTAAGGCATTGATCTAGGCATATTGAAAAGAAAAGAAGTTGATCAGTATGAGACTGTTCTTTAAACACACGTTTAATCTCCATAGGGACATAAATAACCACATATGACCATAGTCTTCACTAATTACACTTTTCTGTCATTTATAAATAATTCCAAATGTTCATGATGTGCAGTCAATTTTGGGCTCTACACCAACAGGCGTTAAAATGGTGGTCTCTGATGCTAACCTGTGTTCATGAATCACTCAGCTAAGGAGTAAACCCTAGCATCTTTCTAGCACACATATCTCCACAAGAGGAATTTATTGAAAAATGTCTACAAAAGAAATGCACTGAATATCAACTTCAAGTGTTGGGAAGTAGAGAAGAAAAAGTAGAGATATCTAAAACCGTTTCCCCACCCAATTTTTTTTTTTTAACCAGGAAACAGATATTTGAAATAAAGTGTTAAATGGTAAATTCATTAAGAATATAGTCGAATCTTTTATTGGCCTATGTAAAAGCAGGAAGAAAAGAATTAGAGTTTCCTCAATTATTATAGCTGGGAGAGATAAATTGTAAACTAAATGATTGTATGTGGTGATGCTTAGAGCCTGGGGATGTACTTTTCCTTGATATCAAGTGTCATTACAGAAAAAGGGGTGTGTGTGTGTGTGTGTGTGTGTGTGTGTGTGTGTGTGTGTGTGTGTTTTAAGGTATTACAATGTTTTGAAGTGTCATACAAGGTAAAGAAAACATTACTTACTCAGGGGATTAGGTAAAAACCCAGAAGGGAAAGCACAGTTGAGCTGACCTTTAAGAAAAGAAGAATTTTGACAGAAATTTCCCTTGCTCATTTGGGGGAAATACAGTTCCAGTGTGAACTACGTTAATAATGACACTATTCTTCAGAGGAAAAATAATGAAAAATGAAACTATACAAATAAATGACAAACAAAGCAGTCTACATCAGGAAAAGCAATAAAACTGGAATAAATGAATAAATTCTGCCATAGGGATGCCAATTACCTGGCTACACAACAATGATTCTTAAGGTCTCCTAACAAATAAAATAAATTCAGTGAACTAGACTGTCACCAGAGATCAAAAATATTTTTATTTTTATTGGAAAAATATCCTTCAAAGAAAACACACACACACACACACGCACACACACACACACGCACACACACACACACACACACACACACACACACACAGAGTGAGGTGAGAGAAAAGGTTGTTTAATTATTTTAAATATAGATGTAATTGAAAATAAATACATAGTATATACGCCTTTTCTGACTTAAATTGGAATCAAATTAATTATGAAAACTTTGGGTTTTATTCTATCACCTCCTGTGCTTTTTTTGTTGGCGATATAAGTATAAGAAATGCACTGAAAGGAAACTTATTTTCTATATTAGGTAAACCCTTGATTATTTCAGCTTGCTAAATATGTGTGGGGCTAGAGGTAGGAGGAAGATTTTTAGCAAACAGGTAGCTTGGAAATCAATGCAAAATAAGTCAACCTAAACCCTTTATAAAAATATCTCCTCATTTGTTGCCTCTCCCCAATATCAGTCCACACAATGCTGATATCTTATGAGCATCACCAAGAACGAAGCCTACAGCTGTGAAGGAAATGGGGAGTCAGAACAGGATAAAGGAGGATATTAGTGCAGAAGCCACTTGGTAGAGTTGACCGAAGCTGACCATTGTTAGACAGGGCTCTTCTCTCCTAGTCTTCATGCCCCAACACAGCCCCAAATGAGTCTGAGGAAGAAGAGTTATGGCTTATCAAAATATATATAATTTATTTTGACAAGTACTGCTATGCTTAGATATAGGATGTCCCCTGAAGAGCTCATGTATTAATGTTCAGAGTAATTAAGTCATGAAGGCTATAATCTCATCAGTGGATAATCCATTGCAATGGATTTTCTATGCATAACTGGAGCAGGCAGGGTGTGGGTTTCTAGGGATGCTACCTTGGGGATTACATATGGTTCCTCCTTCCCTTGCTTGCAATCTTGCTTCCAATCTCCATGATGTGAGAGCAGAGCTTTGTTCTCTCCCTTTCTCTCTCTCCTTCCTGCCACCATGCCCTGAGCTCCTGAGCCCGGCCTCATATGGACTGAACCTAGACTCTCCCAGAAACTGTGAGCAAATAAATTTTCCTTCCTCTAAGTACTGGTCGGTTGCTTTGGATTATAATAGGGAGAATGTTGACTGAGATAAGTATCTTCGATGGTTACAACAAAGACAAGCTCCAGTCTCTTTGTTAGGGTTAAGTGTGCATATTTAGTTAAAATTAAAACAAAGAGCACACACGTTTCTATGACTACATGTTAACTTATTTCTTATAGTTGATCTTGTTAGAGTTTCTGTCCCTCTTGCTGCAAAGATCATATTCATAGTTGACATTCATCTTTGCATAGTCTAAAAATGAGCAAGTAAACAATTCTCTATTTCCCTATGTTTGTACTTTTGTAATTACTAAAACAACCTGACAAATCAGGCTAGTTTTAATCATCATGATGTATTAGTCATACATATATGATATTAAATAAAATGGCATTCAAAAGGCAGTAATTTTGCATTTAGTAAGAAAATTATTTGTTTTTTAATAAATTGTCTCAAAAATAAATTCTGAGGAAATACACATTAGCAGTGACACATTGTTTAAACTTTTTCAAATCCATCCATTAAACAGGCCACAAAAATAAAACCACCAAAAAAAAAAAAAAGAGAAAAGAACAAAAAAACAGAATGAAACCCCAAAAAACACACAAACATCTATAAAAAAGCAGATAATGTGGTTCACTAAAGTTGAGTGCTGGATCTGGGTAAAAATAAAAATTAACATCAGACCAAATTAACTGATTGAGTTTCACTGAGCAGAGATTGTTGATTAATGAGTAAACTCACAAGGCCAGGAGCTACTCTAACAGTTTGCTTGTTGGGAATGGTTGTATTTTGGAATTAAACATATGTGGCCTACATTGCATAAAATAAACTTGGCTAATTTTCTTTGTTTATTATATAAAAAGTTATTCAAATGCTCACTGAGATTAGGAAATTGAAGTGGATTAATTATATTATGGCTAGACTTTTACCCCATAACTATATCCACACTGTGAAAGTTCAGAGGGCATTCCCTTTGTTAATGCTTAGAGGAAACATATTTACAGGGAAAGGCAGAAGTCCTTTAAAAACACTGTAGTGTCTAATATCTACAGCTCAGGAGTGACACAGAGATATGTTGTTTTCTGACTTCAATGGGGATAATGGATCTTGGAATATAAAGGTCATGTGGCACCATTTTATTTCAAAAAAGAAAGTATTCACGATCACTATTTTGCACAGAGAGCTGGTGCAGTAATAAAAATGGTTTCACCATCAGGGATTGGTGATATTGTCTAATTATGACTCAAATAATAAGGTACTCTGTTGGAGTCTTAGTGATTTTTATGTGGAAATGTTTCAGATTTGGTGAACAGAAGTCTGACTTGAATGAATTATATCCTTACAAGACCCAAAATTACTTGGCAGGCTGGGTCCCCTTAAGGAAACACCCTGATACAGTTTAACAGCTACACTCAAAATTTTCTCCCATTCTTCCCCAAAGGAACCAACAACCATTTAACAGAATAATTGTGCATTAGTTGAAACAATCAGGATGTAGATATTACTCGTTGTCTTGAACTCACTATATTTTAGCACTCAACACCAGTATTATCAAGTTGTCAGAGATAATGGAGTTATGCTGTATGTCTGTCTCACAGTGCACACTGTAGGCAATGAGGCAACCAATGGTTATTTTCTAAGTTCTAGAATGCCATACTTGGAATAGGTAGTCAAAGCCATTGGCATAAATACACATTCGTTTTCCAAGGCATGGACTACTACATCAGAAAGAAAAAAGAAATGGTTCTATCAAAATAGTTAACAAAAAGCAATACTATGTGTTACTAGAGGGATTTCAGTGGTTAGTGTCAAGCTCAAGGTGACTCTCAACCTTTCCTCTAGGCAACTTACTCTGTTAAAATGGGGTAAAACAATGCATTCTTTCCTGTGTCCAAGACAATTTTCAACTTCTGAAGATTTTTTCTTTCTTTTTTTTTTTTTTTTTGATAATGGGAATTTAACTGAGGGACATTTTACCTCTGAGTTATATTCCTAGCCCTGTTTTATTTTTTTATTTTGAAACAGGGTGTCACTAAGTTGCAGAAACACTATGAGGCTGGCTTTAAATCTGTGATTCTCCTGACTCAGCCTCCCAAGTACTGGGACTACAAGTGTGCACCACCACACCCAGCTGTAGATCATTTTTAATGATCATATTTCCATTCTCTGTCCCAGTTCTATTTAGTATAATTTAGTATAATTTTTATTTTTATTTTCTGAAAAATTTTGTTAAGTAAAATATACCTTTATATGTTACTTGCTTTTTTATTTATTTATTTATTTATTTATTTATTTATTTATTTATTTATTTATTTATTTTGCTTTGAAACAAAGAGAATTCTGGGCCCAAATTAATGCTTACCTAGCATCTGTCACATTTATTTTTCAATAGCATATAATAAATCAAAATATTCTAACTTTTGTTTTAGACTGTCTGAATCAGTACAAGCTCAGAAATGCCAAATACTGTTGTAAAATGATAAACCTATATGAGAATATTTGATAATAAATATATTTGATCCATGATCCATTCCTACTCAAAAGTATTTTTTTGGGGGGGGGGGGGCTACTGGGGATTGAACTCAGGGGCATTCTACCTCCAAGCTCTACTCCCAGCCCTATTTTTTATTCTTTATTTCGAAACAGAGTCTCACTAAGTTGCAGAGTACCTCACTAGGTAGCTGAGGCTGGCCATAAACCCGGATCCTCCGGTCTTAGCCTCCAAAATGCTGGGATTACAAGCACGCACCACCATGCCTGGCTCCTACTCAAAACTATTAACCTGGAAAAATGTAATTACTTTTAAAAAATGCAGCTGTTTTTTTACACTGATTTATTTTTAACTTTCAAAGACCTCATTTGCTTATCATTTGATTTTAAGTAAATAATAATGTGAATCTTTCTTATTCATAGAATTTTACAAAACAATAAAAGAGTATTTCTTGAAGGAATGCAGACAATTAATGATTACTATTTTCTATCTTCCTGCCACAATTATTCATCCATAAAATGGAGATTTTTTTCAAAGATAAATTATGTATGAGTGGTAAACTATCATCATGACTACATTTCAGTCTACTGATAAAAAATTTAAATAGCTTTTAATTATTAGATATCCTAAATAACAACCTTCTTCTCTGCTTTTTGCTGCTTCTACTAAATGGAAACCATTCAAACTAAAGGAGTACACTTGGGTAAAGTGTTTAGAAATAAGCACATGTTAAATTTAAGACTTAATGCCCACATAATTCATTATTTCATGATTACTGAGTTTACTTGGCGCTCTAGTATGAAGAAGTAAAAATCTACCTTGTGAAAGAAGAGACATATGCCAGGCTTAGTATTTCTTTTTTAAGTCTTTACTTTCAAGTGTAAATTCTATGGAATTTTAGTTCTAGATATTCACTGAACTGAAATAAATACCTTCATTCTGAATTGAGGTGGTGGTGCAAGAAATAGTTGAGATATTTTTATCTTCCAAGAGCTCTTCATGATTTTTATATTTCAAAATTCACTTTTTCATATTTACATGCAAATGTAATGAACATTGCCAAGCTGAATCAATTCTCAACTGTGTGCAAAACCTTATAGAACTGAAAAACAAAGATACAGTTTTAAATTGGCAAAAAAATCAAACAGGTATTACTTTAATACTACCTTTATAGCTATTCTCTGGAACCCACATGCCAAATTCAGAAAACATTCTCACCTAGGAAAAGAATAAATGAAAGAAATGACACAAGTGAAATTTATGAAATAAAAGTGAAAATGGACTTTCAGCTTTAGCAGTCAGATGTTTGTTTACTGGATGATGTTCAGTGACTCAGAAAAGCCTGGCTAGAAGCTAATCCCCTGTCCTGCACTCACCTCGCCTGACCCCCTCAAGAGGCAGCTCTATAGGATGAAATTACATGTCTGCAGGAGATGCAGAAAAGAAACCTGCAAAGTGGCAAAGCCGAGTCCTACCTCCAGGAAGGACAAATCAGAGCAATTACTGGGAGACCCCATGGCCCAGGCCAGGCAGCAGGTGCCTCTTTCCCAGCACTAACACATAGACATTCCCTGTGCAATAAAGAGGTTGGTAAGTTTGTGTTCTAACAAACACTATTTCCATGCACATAAGCACCCGTTAACAATCTCCAACTCTTACCAAGCCAAATATATGAAATTCTCCTTCCTCATTGCCACAGGTATACACTGGTAAAACTGCTCACTTTATGTTTTTCTTTTTTGTCATCTTCAGTTTTTCATTTTCCACTTCAGTCTGTTGACAATGATTTGTCAACTGTCTACTTGTCTAATGTTTTAGAGGATTAGGAAGTATTTAAGATTTTTTAAATTCTATATGCTCTGGCATCATAAAGCTTACAAATAACATGGATTGACTTGTTTGCCTTGGAGTTGGACAGTGTTTTGTATTGACCAATGCAGATACTCATATACGATACTCATTTTTTATATTGGTCTCTCTAAAACATCTTGATGCTTGCTCATACTGCTAAACTTTATTTTTACTAATTTGAACTTTACTTAGAGCTGCTTCTGAGGAGGCAACCAATTGAGCTGAGTCATATTATCCCTGTAAATATCAGATGCAGAGAAAAGAACAGAATAAAGGGTAGTTAATGCAAGTCAACATTTATGTTTCAGTGAGCATACTCACTGCTATGACCCAAAACACCTGATGACCACAACATAAAGGAAGGAAGATTTATTTGCTCACAGTTCTAGAGAATTCAGAGGTTTCAATCCAGGTCACATCTAGGGGGCTGTGGAAAACAGTAAGAGCAAGGGCAGGAGGCAAGGGACATATATAATCCCCAAAACCACATTCCCAGGGACCTACATCCTCCAGCCACACCTGCCTGTGTTTCCACCCAATAAATCCATTAATCCATCAGTAGAAAAATCCACTGATGAGATTAGAACACTCATGATCCTATTCTATCACCTCTGAATATTTTTTCCAATACATGATGTCTTTAGGGAGCATTCCGTATCCAAACTATAACAACTTATATGGTGGGAATTCTTGGGTAGGAGGAAAAACAAACATATAAAACAGTGAGAGATGAATGCTAAAATATCATAGAATTATTTATCCTTCCAAAAGGGAAAATGAGAATTAAGAAAAAAGAAATCTTAAAAAAATGTCATCTGGATCAAATCTAACATGTTTTTTTAATCAGTGCATATATAGGCATTCATAAAAAATATCTTTCCTAGTACATAACCCCATCATAGTAACAACAGAGAGAACCTTAAGGAAACTGATTTAATAAGAAAAAAAATTAACTTATCAAAAGCATATAGAGAGCTGGGCATGGTGGCTCACACATGTAATTCCAGTACTTGGGAAGCTGAGACTAGAGGATCTGGGTTCGCAGCCAGCCTCAGCTACTTAGTGAGGCCCTCTGCCATTTATTCAAAAAATGAATAAAAAAATAGGACTGAGAGTGTAGCTCAGAGGTAGAATGCCCCTGGTGGTTCAATCTCAAGCCCCAGTAATGCAAAAATAAAAAAAAGTATACAGAGTCTAGAGGAAATCTGACACTTGAATTAGAGATCTGCACTGTATAACATTAATGTTTGCATAAGGATACTCTTTAGTCCATAAAAAGAGAAGGTTGCAGTCTTATTGGCTTCAAGCAACACATAATGGAACTTCAGGTATTCAGACTGCTAGTAAATAGGGGAGCAGGAGAAAATATTAGAAATGGAGAGCTACAGAGGTAGAAGCCCTAAAATATTTGTATGAAATCATCCCAAAGACATGCTCGACCCCTTATATACATCTACATAGAAAAGACCAACAATTTCTAAGTCAAACCTACAGGAATGCTAATAGAGCTGAACAGAAACTTCAGGGCTAATCAAAACAGGGAAGACAAATGCTGGGCTTTAAATTTAACACAGTTAACTTTCTGCTAAGTTTAAAAAATATATATCATAATATTAATAATAAGAGGAAGAAGAAGAATGACAACAACAAATAATAATAAGAAGAAGAATAAAACATAAAATCTTTACAATGTAGAAGTCTTAGTGTCCATTATATAATTAACAATAACTAGACAGCCAAAGAAACTGAAGTATGCAATGTTGGCCCCCCTCAAAACAAAATAAAACACAAGCTAACACATACACTAGACACAGTATAAAGAAAGTCAGAATAATTCCAGGATTTAAAATATAATCATACTTTATAGAACTGATCAACATATTCAACAAAGTATCTGGATACAAAATAAATCTTAAAAAAACAGAAGTTTTCCTGTATGCCAACCATAAATCCACTGAAAAAGAAATCCAGAAAACAATTCCACTCACAATAGCACCTCCATAAATGAAATACTTAGGAATAAACATAACCAAGGAGGCAAAAGACCTCTATAAATATAAAAAGAAATCAATGAAGACCTTAGAAGATGGAAAGATCTTCCATGCTCTTGGATAGGCAGAATAAATATCATCAAAATGGCCATTCTTCCAAAAGTGATCTACAGATTCAATGTGATACCATTAAATTACCAAGCTCACTCCTCACAGACATTAAAAAAAAAAAATCAGTCCTTAAATTCATTTGGAACAACAAAAAAACCAAAATAGCCAAAATAGTTCTTAGCAACAAGAACCATGCAGGAGGCATCACAATACCTGACTTCAAATTATACTACAAAAGCCAGGTGTGGTGGCGCATGCTTGTAATTCCAGTACTTGGGAGAAAGAGATCGGAGCATCTGGGTTTGTGGCCAGCCTCAGCTACTTAGTGAGGCCCTCTGTAACTTAGGGAGATCCTGTTTCAAAATAAAGAACAAAAATAAAGCTTGGGGTGTAGCTTGGAGGTAGAATGCCCCTGGGTTCAATCTCCACTGCCACAAACAAACAAACAAAAATATATATATATATATATACTACAAAGCCATAGTTATAAAAACAGCATGATGTTGGCACAAAAACAGACACAGAGACAATGGAACAGAATAGAAGACTCAGAAACAAACCTATAAGATTAAAGTCAATTGATTTTTGACAAAGGAGCCAAAAACATACACTGATAAAAAGATAGCTTCTTCAACAAATGGTGTTGGCAAAACTGATTAACCATATGCAGGAAAATAGAAATAAACCCCACTTTCTCACCCTGCACAAGAGTTAATTCAAGATGGATCAAAGACCTGGAAGTCAGGCCAGAGACCTTGCAGCTACTTGAAGAGGGCATAGGCCTAACACTTCAACACATAGGCACAGGTGAAAAGCTTTCTCCTCAAGACCCCAAAGGCACAAGCAACTGAAAGGAAGATCAATACATGGGAGTGCATTAAACTGAAGAGCTTCTGTGCAGCAAAGAAAACTATCAAGAATCTCAACAGAGAGCCCACAGAGTGGGAGAAAATTTTTGCTAGCTACTCATCCAATAGAGGACTAACATCTAGAATATACAGAGAACTCAAGAAACTCAAATGCTAAGAAAACAAATAATCCAATCAAAATATGGACTAGTGATCTAAACAGACACTTCGCAAAAGAAGAAATACAAATGGCCAATAAATGTATGAGGAGATATTCCACATCATTAGCAATCAGAGAGATGCAAATCAAAACTGCCTTGAGATTTCACCTAACCCCAATTAGAATGGCAATCATCAAAAACACAAACAACAACAAATGCTGGTGAGGGTGTGGAGAAGTGGGAACCCTAATACATTGTTGGTGGGACTGCAGATTAGTGCAACCACTTTGGAAAACAGTATGGAGGATCCTCAGATGAATGGGAATAAACCTACCATATGATCCAGCAATACCACTCTGGTTACCTACCCAAAAGAATGGAAACCAAACTATCAGACTGATGCATGTGTATCTATATTTATAGCTGCACAATTCACAATTGCCAAACTATGGAAACAACCAAGATGTCCATCAACAGATGAATGGATTACAAAACTATGGGATATGTACACAATGGAATTTTACTCAGCCATAAAGAAGAACAAAATCATGTTGTTCTCAGGGAAATGGATGCAACTGGAAAACATGCTAAGTGAGATTAGTCAGTCACAAAAAGTAAAAAATCGTATGCTCTCCCCAATATGTGGAAGCTAGGGAGAACATGGGACATAAGAAGGACTCTAGATGAAGAAGGAGAAACCTTAGATGAGCAAAGAAGGTAACTTAACTGAAGGAGATGGGGGAGGAGGGAAACACCCTAATGTACATGATGTACTTTCACAACCATATCAAAGTCAATCACTAAACTGAACTTGAGAAGAAGGGAAGGTGAGGGAGTGAGGCAGGAATTGAGGAAGGGTTAAATGGGAAATGTGTGCATGTATACCTTTATCAGCTTGTACCTAACAAAGATGTATGATTAATAAAAAAAAAAGTAAAACAAAATATAATCATGCTGAATAAGCATAAGGGAATCTCAGCAGAAATAACTTTGACACAAAATTTAACACAGAGAAATGAAGAAATTAAAATAGCATAGTAAGAAAACAATCAGGAGGCTGAAGAGAGATCCTACTAAGTTATTTTCTTCCTTTATGCCAAACTTTGAGTCAAATTATCCATTTCACTTGTCACAGTTTTTGATATCATTCATTTTATTTTAACCCTTTATTATCTGCTTCTCCAATGAGATCCTATACTGATGGCTCACGAGAATAGTTTGTTCATTTCTAAATATGTAGCATTTGCACTACTGTTAAATGACTGAATTGTTCTGTTAAGTATCTACTACTGCCATGCATATACTGGAGAGCATACAAAGAAATGAATAAGCTATAGTACCTCCCAACCAGGAGGTCAGTAACTTGTGTTAAGAAGAAAAGTATTTAAAAACAGTAGGTTGAGTTTAGAGTTATACTTGGGACACAGAAATATTTTACCTTAGCAGAAATTAAGGTAATTCTACCAATGTAAGTTAGCAAAGCTTTTTGAGAAGAAATGCTTAAATTTTGAGTTTGCATCTAAAAGAAGAGAGAAAATGATATACAAAATTCAAAAAATATAGTAAGTAGACTTTGAAAAGAGAAAGAATGTCGGGAATAGATTAAAACCTTAAAATTATAATTTACTTGTCTTTAGCTTCCTCTCTTTTAGTGTAATTTATATTTTTTCCTCTGGCTACTTTCCAGTTTTCTCATTCTCCTTCATTTTAAACAGTTTATGATATTCCTGGGTATAGTCTTCTTGATATTTATATTATTTATAATTTGTTGAACTTTTTGTAACTATTTGCCATAATTTTGTGAAATTCTTGTCCATTATTTCTTCAAATATTGTTTTCAGTCATCGTCTCTCTAGTACTTCAATTATTTGTTAAACCATTTGCTTAAAGTCCTTTTTACTTCTTTGTCTTTAGATTGATCAATTTCTATTCACCTATCTACTTCTTTGATTGAGGATTAATATCTAGAATATAGAGAGAACTTACAAAACATAGCACTCACATGCAAACACACACACACACACAAACACACACACACCAATTAAGAAACAGGCACTTGACTGAATAGATACTTCTCAAAAAGAATAAAAACAAATTGCCAATAAATATATAAATATATAAAACAAGCCAGGCATGATTGCACATGACTATAATACCAGTACTTGGGAGGCTGAGATAGGAGGATCACAGTTTGGAGGCCAACTTCAGAAACTTAACGTGACCTTGTTTCCAAATAAAAAACAAAATATGCCTGAAGGTGTAGCTCAGAGGCAGAATGCCCCCAGGTTCAATTATTAGCAACACACACACACACATACACAAACACATATGCACACATACACAAACACACACACATATACAAACACACACACTCTATCATCATCATCTGTCATCTATCTATCTATCCACACATAAATATGTATCTGAAAAAAATGTTCTTCAACATCATTAGAAATCATGTAAATGTAAATCAAATTACACTGAAATTCCATCTAACTTCACATAGAATGCCAATCATTAAAAATACAAACAATAATAAATTGTGGTAGGATGTGTGCAAATTGAAACTCTGTTGGTGGGATTGCAAATTAGTGCAGCCTCTATGGAGTTCAGTGTGGAAATTCCTCAGAAAATTTGGATTGGAACCACCAGATGATCCAGCTATACCACCCCTGTGTATCTTTCCAAAGGCACTGATATCAGAATATTATAGTGATATCTGCATATTCACATTTATAGCAACACAATTCACAATAGATAATTTACTGAACCAACCCAGGTGTCCATCAACAGATGATTACAAAATTATGGGATACACACACAATGGAATTCTACTCAGCAATAAAGAACAACAAAATTATGTCATTTGCAGGAAAACAGATGGACATGGAGAACATCATGCTAAGTGAGATTAGCCAGTCACAGAAAGTGAAGGGTCATATGTTTTCTCTTATATGCTGAAGCCAGGGAGTAATCAGGATACCAGAGGGACTCCAGAAAATAGAGGATGAACTCCAGTGGAGCCAGGAAGGTGGTATAGAGGAAGGGGGTGGGAGAGAAGAAGGATCAATAAAGGAATGATTTCAATTGACATTCTGTGCATATGTGAGAATACCAATGCCAATTTCAATACCCTGTATGGGGAGGGGGAGACACGGGGAGGGAGCCAGGGAAAAGCTCACCAAGTGTTGTATGCATGTGAGTCACTATCACTCTGAACTACATTATGATGTGAGACTATAATGCACCAATAAAAGTATAAAAATGGTTAAAATGAAAAAGGAAAAGTAATTGAACACCTTCAGTATAGATATAATGAGAATTTTAAGGAAACAAAAATCATCAAATTTTTTGACTGGAAATGAAAACATTGATGCATCCTACAAATTTTAATTTCTAAACACATAAACATAAGCCTTCATAATCTGTTGAAGCAAAAAATCTTCTACAGTCCTTATTAAAGTGAAAAAGGTCTCTGGAAGCCCCAGAGTTCAGACAGACACAATAGCCCACATCCAGCTGTGACCTGGCCATTTCTTGCTGTGACCTCAAAAGGAGCCAGTGTGGGGGAGTTATAAGCACTGACTATATAAGGCCCTTGCAGGGGCTGGGTTTTTGTCCCTAAGTGCAGGAGCTCTTGGTGGTGACTTGTCAGACTCACAGTTAGCTGTTTGGTGGTTTGGTGACTTTGGATTTGATTTGTTGGTTTGGTTTTTGGCTTTGTTATTTCGAGTGTGTTTGGGTTTGTTATTTTGTTGTATTTGTGTTTGTTTGCTGTTTTATTTTCTAGCTAGCATATTTAGTTGCTGTTGTGGCTTTTGATGTACAGTGCTAGGAGAGAGAGAGAGAGTAGTGAGGGGAGGTCAGGCCTCGGCCAGCTCTTCCTGTGAGGATAGCCTCATGGACGACTATATTATCCTGAGAGAAATCAGCAAAGGTAGTTTTGCCTGAATCAAGCTGGCCCGCCATCTCCTCATGGGGACTGAGGTGGCTGTGAAAGTCCTGACAACTGTTAGTGGTTGGTGACAACCCCTTCCTTCAATCTGAAGTGGACATCATGAAGACAGTGGAGTGCCCGAATGTGGTCTAGCTATTTAAGATCGTAAACTAGGCCGACTACATCTAACAGTCTTATGGCATGGAGGAGGAGGAGGCCTGGAGAGTGTTGAGGCGGGTCCCGTGTGCAGTGCACTACTGCCACAAGAAGGGCATCCTGCACAGGAACCTGAAGCTGCACAACAGCCTCCTGGACATGGAAGGCAACATCAAAGTCATTGACTTTGGGCTTAGCTGCTGCTTCACTGCCAGGCAGAAACTGAACACATTCCTCGGCACTCCCCTCTCCTGTGCCCCAGAGGTCTACCAGCGGCAAGAATATGGCCTGGAGGTAGTCTTCTGTGGCCTGAGTGTTGCCCTCTACTGTATGCTTGTAGGCTGCCTCCCTTTCAACAGCACCACCTTGGAGCCGCTGAAGGAGCAAGTTCTTTAGGGAAGGTTCTCAGTGCCCCCCACATTTCCACCAAGGTGAGAAGAGAAGCTCCTTCAATAGCTTATTGACTGTTCACCTGGCCCTGAGGCACACAGTCACTAAAATCCTGGGGGCACCCATGGCTGAGACAGGGTAAGGAGCATTCACCTACTCCTAGCAAGCTGCTCCCCAGACGCCCAAACCCCACAATCCTGAACATCATGTGTTGCCTGGCTTACAACCTACACCAGATGTGGTTGTCAGTGTCCAACAAGACTTTCTTTTTTTTCGGGGTGGGGGGGGTACTAGGGATTGAACTCATGGGCGTTCTACCTTTGAGCTATACCCCCAGCCCTATTTTTTTTTTTATTCTTTATTTTGAAACCAGGTCTCACTAAGTTTCAGAGTACCTCACTAGGTAGCTGAGGCTGGCCACGAACCCGGATCCTCCGGTCTCAGCCTCCCAAATGCTGGGATTACAAACATGCGCCACCACGCCTGGCCCAACAAGACTTTTGACATGCAATGGCCACATACCTGCTGATCTAATGGCAGATGAGCTAGGAGGCAGAGAGCAAATTCCAGGCTGGGCTCAAGCCTCGGGGTGTGGTATCACCTCCATCCCCAGAAAGTCCTTCGGCCTTTCCTCTCCTGCCAAACAGGAAAACCAGCTAGCCCGACCCTCACACCTTCCAGTTCGTGCCTTCTAAGGAAGAAACACAGTTGGAGCAGAAGGGTAGCAGAAGAGACAGTCCGCCTACCATTCCCCTGAGCTGCCCAGTGAAGAGGACCCCCACTCCCAGCTTAGCCCCCCAGCGTGGCCCTGAGCCCCCCTCTTCAGGCCAGTCCCTGCAAGATCAGCAGCACCGGGGAGGCAGAGGAAAGCTGGTCCCCCCAGAGACCAGCAGAAAAAGCCTCCCCCTTAACCCTGCAACCCCCTTGTGAGCCCGCCTCCAGTACCTGTGAGGACAGGATGGCCTAGAAACAAGTCACCAAGACTTTTACTGGCATCATCTGCACAAACTGCTGCTGTGTACTGGCCCCTGGAGCCAATAGTCGCTCCAGAGTGGGGGCAGATGTGCCCCGGATTGCTCAACAACAAAATTGCTCCAGAGAAACCAGACAGATGAGATGGATGAAACCAATTCCCTGGATCCTGACTTTGGCCAGAGTGGACTCAGCTGCAGGACGAGATGCTCCAACTGCCAAATGCTAAGGGCTTCTCCACACAGATTCCAATTGAGAGGCCCGCACTGGGGAGAAAGTGGAGACGATTTTTCCCCAGGAAACTACTTTTTCCTGATATGATTCTTAATAAATCTGCTTCTCACAAATCTTATAATAAAAATGAGATACTTCTTGAAAAAATACATTGTTGGTGGGATTGCAAACTTGTGTAACCACTGTGGAAAACAGTATGGAGGACCCTCAGATGAATGGGAATGAACCTACCATATGACCCAGCAATACCACTACTGGGTATATACCCAAAAGAATGGAAACCAAACTGTCAGACCGATGCATGTGTATCTATGTTTATAGCGGCTCAAGTCACAATAGCCAAACTATGGAAGCAGCCAAGATGTCCAACCACAGATGAATGGATTACAAAATTATGGGATATGTACACAATGGAATTTTACTCAGCCATAAAGAAGAATAAAATCATGTTCTTTGGAGGGAAATGGATGCAACTGGAAAACATTATGTTAAGTGAGATTAGCCAGTCACAAAGAGTAAGGAAGCATATGTTCTCCCTAATATGCGGATGCTAGGGAGAAGATGGGGCATAGGAGGGTCTCCAGATGAAAAGGAGAGATCCTCGATAAGCAAAGAAGTTGATTTAGTTGTAGTGTATGCATGGGGCAGAGGGACACCCTAAGGCACATGATGTACTTACACAATCATATCAAGGTCACTCACTGAACTGAACCTGAGGGGGAGGGAGGGCGAGGGAACGGTTGGGAATTGGGGAAGGGGTCAAATGAGAATTGTGTGCAAATATGTTGTTAACAACTTGTACTTAACAAAGATGTATGCTACAATGCACGAATTACTACAATAAAAAATAAATTAAAAAAAAACAAAAGTATTATGCAGAAAAAAAGTAAGAAATATCTGAAAACTTTTACATATTGAATAAGAGGTGTTTTTTTTTTTTTTGATACATGGGGAATTGAACCCAGGATCATTCTATCTCAAACCTACACCCAGTCCTTTTTATTTTAAAAGTTTCACTGATACTGGCCTTGAACCCATGATGATCCTATCTCAGCCTCCCAGGTACTGGGATTATAGGTGTGCTAAACTGTGTCTGGCTTGAATATTTAATGACTCCCTTGAATGAAGCAATAAACTAATAGGTAACTAAGGAACAGTTAAAGCAGAAATTGAATATAAATGAAATTATACTTAATAATACAATATATGAAATAATAAATATTTCACATATTTTTTAAGAATCATATGAAACAATTTTATCAAGATTCTTATATTTACAGGATACAATTTTAAGACAGTAGGAAAATTGGGTATTTCTGTGTGTGAATTTTCATGTTTTATTCATGCCAAGACACTGGATTGTATTTTAAAAGATCTGACACATTTGGGCACAATATCTGTCAGTGCTATATGAAACGGCACACAGTATTTTGCTAACTCAGCAAACTAGCATTAGGAAAGCAAGTAACCAAATGACAAAATGCACAAAATGTCACCAATAATGCAATGTATGTAGACATGAGTCATCTAGTTACACAATTTTACAGCTCGATATACCATAGCAAAGTTAAAATATACACAATATGTATAAAAAATCGAGTGTACCTGAAGCCTCATTTGGTGAAGACATTAACTTGAATGCACTCTGCTTTGTATTTATTTTGTTGAGATGGAGTTCCCTATATTGCTGAGGATGGTCTGGAACTCCTTGACTCAACTGATCCTTTCACCTGGACCTCCAAAGCAACTTGAGCAAGTGGGACTACAGGCTGGGCCACCTGGCCTAGTTACTCTCATATTTTATTATGGCTTGTTACAGTGAATCATAGCTTTAATTCATTTCTGTTAGTGAAGAATGACTTTTTTTTTTTTTCAAAACAGCACTCATAATAGTTTTTTATAGAAAATAACATAGAACATAAATTGACACAATTAATATCTCATAAATTGATGTGTGAGGGGGGGAGATATTGGATACTGAACCCAGAGGCATTCTACCTCCAAGCTACACCCCCACCCTGGTTTTTTAATTTCTTATTTTGAAACTGGGTCTTGCTAGGTTGATAAGAGCGTCGCTAAGTTGCCAAGACTGACTTAGAACCTGCGGTGCCCCTATCTCAGCTTCCCAAGTACTAGGATTACAGGTGTGTGCCACCACACACAGCTTAAATTGATCTTTTTTAATTCAAAGTTTAAAATGTTATGAAAGCCTAAGCTAGCCTATCTTAAAATGAAAGTTAGCTTGGCTACATAGCTGTAGCTCATGCCTATAATCCCAGTACTTGGGAGTTTGGGACAGAAGGATCTCAGATTTGAGACCAGCCTCTGCAACTCAGACTCTCAGCAACCTAATAAAATAGTGTTTTAAAAGAAAAATAAATAAATAAAATAGGGCTAGGGGTGTAGCTTGGAAGTAGAATGCCCCTGAGAATAATCCCATGTACCACAAAAATAAATAAAATAAGATCAAAGGTTGCATAATATTATTTTCTTTTAACTTTTTAAAAAGAGATTTATTACTTAAACCAGATGAGTTCAAAGATAAAAATAGTGAGATCCTTCAAATGTAATGAGAAGTCTAGGGAGCATTAAGTTAATGTTTACTTGGAATGCATGTAAATCAAATAAAAATGTGCCAGATCAACATTCTGTCAATAAAAAGAATATTCAATGATATCTTAAAATACTAAAAAATATAATTATACTTGTTACATTCTTAAGATTAAGAGGGCTGCCTGTTTAAATTTACAAAATTTTTTTCAAATTATAGAAACTTCATAATTATCTAAACCCTTGCTAATTTGTATCCATTTTATGTGTCAAAAATGAGGCTTGTGACATTTATATCAGTAAGACAACACAGAATTAGTCAAAATAATCAGTACCATGTACTAAATGAAGAGGCAAAGAACATGCCATACAGATATATATCAGCAATGCCATGGACCCATCTACTACATACTCCAGAGGGTAGATAGTATGGGTTTTTCAGTGTGATCGAATGGTAGCTTAAAACCAAATTGGCAAATAAAACAAGTCAGGTCCATCCCTTTTCTCAACTGAGAGCCAGTTGGGAGAGATCACATACAAAGCAACAAAATCTACAGGGAACAGGTACCACCAGGGTGTGACAGAGAGTTCATTAATAAAAATCATTTTTCTGACTTTTATAATGTTTGAAGTAGTTGCTTTTTAAAATTTATAATGTATTTTTATTTCACTCCCATTTGATGAAATACTAATTTGTGCCTAAATTTATGCTTACAATATTATTATTTTTTCCCTAAGAGATGGTCAAAAATTTTAGGCTCTTCAAAAGACATTCAGCCAAGTGTGCTGGCACACACGAGTAATCCCAGTACTTGGGTAGCTGGAACAGTAGAATCACAGGTTCGAGGATAGCCTCAGCAACTTAGGCCCTCAGCAACTTAGTGAGATTGTTTCAAAATAAAAAATAAAATTGATCTGGTGGTGTATCTCAGAGATAAAATATCCCTAGGCTCACTCTATATTAACAAAAAACAAAAACAAAAACAAATTTACTCTTACAAAGATCTGTGATCCCTTTAATGTTAATCTCACTCCCTTTATTCAATGTTTCTATTGCTGTGCACTTTGTGCATTTTAACTTTAAATTATTTTATGGAACCATATGAAACATTAAAGAGTATTTATAGAATTGAGAGATATTTCATTTGCAGATAGAAAAACTGAAAAATGTCCAATTTTCCCTAAATTATTCAATGAAACTCCAATAAAACAGATTCAGTACAATTCCAATGGGTAAAAAAAAATCAATATAATTCCAATAACAATTCAACTGGCATATTTATGATCTTGATGCTTTAATTTAAAAAGTTAAATGTATAAATGTATTCCCAACACTGCCGGACTCAGTGACACACGCCTGTACTCCTGGTACTTGGGAGGCTGAGACAGGAGGATCACAGTTTCAAGGAGAGCCTCCACAATTTAGTGAGGCCTTCAGTAACTTAGCTATACCTTGTTTCAAAATAAAAAAGAAATTTGGGCCTGGGGTGTATCCCAGAGGTAGAATGCCTCTGGATTCAATCTACTGTACTGCAAAAACAAACAAGCTAAAAAACAACAACAAAAATAAAATGTTCAACACAACTTAAAACTAAAAAACACACTTGGGGAGATTGCCCTCTACTAAATATCAAGACTTAAGATGGATCTATATTAATTAAGAAAGTGGTACTCACATAAGGATAGGACATACATCAGTGGACTCAAATAAGAGAGCCAGATTACATATCAGACTTGGTGTAGTAGATAAATGGAAAAAGTGAGTTTTCATTAACTGTTGTCAGAACACTTTGGTTATCTATTTAAGGGAAAATAACATCAGACCAAAATATCAAGTCCAATTTTATCCCTAATCTCACTCTATGCAAAAGCAAATTTTAGTACAGGTATATTAGTGAAAGAAAACTTAATGCAATTTTAGAAGAAAATGAGGAGGTTATCTTTATGACATCCAGAAAAGAAAGGGTAACAAACATAACATATAATACAAGCTACAAAACCAAATATCCAAACATTCTAATGCACTAAAAAAATTCTAACCATAAAGAGACATCATAAAGACAGTAGAGAAATAAGAAAATAGCGAAAGAGGATATTTGCAAAACAACCAGTATGGTGGTCCCCCAAACTGTTATTCAAAACATTTTTTTACAAATTAGGAACTATAATTTTTTATAACAAAACAATAACATCTGGGACAAAACAAGCCTTAATGAGATACAGAACAACAGAAACATTCATTTTCTATTGTTGCAATTACATCTGTGTTTAAACTTTTTGGAAAACAATATGGAATCATCTAATAATATTGGACATAAATTTACCCTAAAGTTAGTTCTCTTGGTTCTATGTACTTAGTTCCAGTCACTCCCACCAGAAGTCTCTCTGAGCTGACTTCTGTGGTAATACTTTTTTTAACTACATTCAGGAAACAGTTCAAGCAGACCCCCGTTGTTCATATAATGATGCTGGTTGCATTGACTAAAGGCAAACCATGATTACTGTTGCTATCTTAATGCTATCTTAATTTCATTTAAAAAATTACTGACTCCACGAGGAGCATTTAAATGATCACACTTAGACTACATCTGAACTCACAATTTAGGAAATTTAAAGAAAGAAAAATCAACACTAATACACAGTAGAAACATAAAAAGAAGCATAGAATTTATGAAGCAAGATGGTGCATGTTCTAAAAGCAGAAATAAACTCTTACTGATGTGGGACGATTTCAGTGAAATGTGTTACAGCTGTGAATTCACTGAAACAGGTGGATTTATTTTTTGCATGGTATAATTTTTAACTTCTTTGGGTTTTATCATCCCATATGCAGCATTTAAAATATATGTATCAATTTAGACTGGAGAAAAAAATCAAATAACCAAATAGTTTTTTAAAATAGGTTAAGGTTTTAAAAAGCTACAATCTCCTCAATATAACATTTTGCCTCAAAAATGTTGATTATTGCCGGGCGTGGTGGTGCATGCTTGTAATCCCAGCATTTGGGAGGCTGAGACTGGAGGATCCGGGTTCGCAGCCAGCCTCAGCTACCTACTGAGGCACTCCATAACTTAGTGAGACCCAGTTTCAAAATAAAGAATAAAAAAAAATAGGGCTGGGGGTATAGCTCGGAGGTAGAATGCCCCTGAATTCAATCCCCAGTACCACAAAAAAAAAAAATGTTGATTATTTTTATTATATTCCTGATATTTGAATAGAATTTTTAAAGCTGCCAATAAAAGCTCTGCTACAATTTCAATGTTCTGTGTCCTCCGAAGTTCTGTTCTTGTTCTTTCACTCTTTCCCTGCTTGGGTGTGTTGTACTTTCAAAGAACAAGGTCAAGAAAAAGAACTGTAATTAATTTCTCTTCACTCTTCATCCTCCTCATACGATGTCTCTCAGTTTCTCAGACACCACCACCTAAAAGTCTCACAGTTTTCTTTCTTTTAAAGTGCCCAGAATGGACAAGTCTTTGCCTGAACTGCTGAAATGATTTGCCTACATCTGGCTTTGCTCTCATCAAATTCCTGTTAAACACTGGTGCCCAATTGGTCTTCCTAAACACTAAAATAATTTTATCCTCATGATCAAGATGCTTGATACTTCATGATCAGCATCACAAAATGATGAATATGTGTTCTGTGTACACTTCCAATCTCATCCCAAGCTATTCCTCTGATTTAAAATCTACACATTGGCAACTCTACAACTTTTCACCCAATCACCATGCTTCACATTCTTAAATAGGGTCTTAGATGTCCCTGGAATAGATAACCTTCCCTGCCCAGCTCCAAGCAGCCCCAGCACCTCCTTATGCTGCTACACAATTCTATCTCTATCATTCTTTTCCTGTGGCATCAGTTACAAGTGAGAAGAGCTGATATCCGATCTCTTTCAGTATTGTCATTTTTCCCTAAGTACTTCCTATTGATCTGTGGGAACGTTGACCTATTGTGCCACTTATCACTAATTATCTCAGGGCGAGGTGTTTCAGAAGAGAAAAGACTTGGCTGGTGAGTTCCAAAACTCAAGTATAGACCCTGAATGGACTCAGAAGATACAAAAATAACCTTCTGAATTAAGGAGAGTAATGTTGTAAATAGATAAGCAGTAACAGAGTGGGAAAGCCAAGCTTAAATACTGGTACACGCCAACTCCAAGCTGTCAAACCCAGTGGAGAAAAGTATAAGAGAATATACAAGTAGTCTTGTGTTATCTAATTGCAAATGTAGTCTGTGTTCCCACCCCAGGTAGAGTCAGAGATGTTAAGACTTTAAATAAAGCAGGAAAACATTGCAAAGGAGCATTGGTAACGTGCATGAAACTACTTATCAGGGTCCAAAGGGGAGAATAACCATTCCAGTCCTTGTCAATAAGAACTGACATTGATCATGAGGAACTCCCTTACACCTGTGACTTGAAATCAAAGGTAAACCTTGGTAAACAGGCAAAAACTCTAAAGTCAAGTAGAGATTTAAAATGTGAGCTATGTAGAAAATGCAGTTGTTTTCTTGTGAAAACACCTCCTCCATAGAAATGTATACCTGTTGAAGATCATACTTTATTGTTGGAGAGTATTAGGGCTGTAGTCTCAGATGCTTTTATTGACGTAACCAGACTCACTTTTATCTGGGAAGGCCCTCTGGAATCTTACATGTAAAGTTGGAAGTTGCTGATAACTTCTGCTAATTTTTTTCTTTCATGGTCTTTATTTTCTATATTGCCATAAAGAGAGCTGATTCTTTTAAATTCCTTTAGGCTGAGGGTACAGTAGGGCACACCTGTAATCCCAGTACTTGGGAGTTTGAGACAGGAGGATTACTAGTTTGAGTTGGCTAGTCTCAGCAATTTAGCAAGACCCTCAGCAATTTAGTGAAATTCTGTTGCAAAATAAAAAATATAAAGATCTAGGGGTATAGATCCAAGAGTTTTAATCCCCAGAACTAAAATTAAAAATTAAATTTCTCTTAATCTCTGAAGCTAAAAATGCTATATTGTAATTTTAACTATAAATTAAAAATGAAATTGAATTTCTTAAAATATTTTCTGGTCATTTTTATTAGATCTGATTTTGTAAAATGCCTTATTATTCCATCTGGCCAATTTTTTTTTTTGGCCAGGTTGTTTTATCCTAATGATATATATATAACATGTTTTATATTAAAGAAATACACTTTCTTTGTAATAAGTATTTTCCCACCGAGCAGCTTTGTTATTATTTTCCTTTATTTTGACATTATGGAGGTTTTGGGCTTTTATCTTTTTGTCATGATGAATTTTAATTTTCATATATCAATTCATGGACTGTTTTATTTTTATATTTTTGGCTTTCTAGTATATACAAAAATAATTTTTCACTTAAAGTATTAAGCATATTAAATGTATAAAATACACTTTTTCTTCTCAAACTTACATAGTTTGTTGAATATATTCTGGTATAAGGAAATAAGAATAGAATAGGCTTCCTTTTCTTTCTCATTACTTTAGCATAGGAATTTATTTTATTAGCAAAAACTGTTCACTGCTCTCCGAGTTAGCTCCTCCTTGCCTATCCTTCATGGCCAGTTACTTTCATTCTTCAGATAAACTCTGGAATCATTCTGTGAATTTTCATTCCCCACTTAAAAAAAAAAAAAAAAGGCTTGGTATCCTTATTTTGCTTATATTCCATTTACAGGTTAAAGGAAATATTTGAAAGCTGAATCTTCAAGAATAAGATAGATTCTTTAATTTATTAAATTCTCTTTCAATGAGTGTCTCAGCTTTTTCCAAACATCTTAGTAACTTACAGGTTCTGCATATTTCTTGTTATATTTATCACTGGGTATTTTATTGTTCATATTTTTCATGTGAATGTACTTTTTACTTTCTCATATTTTCTTACCAACTTTGTTGTTGTTGTTTTGTTTTGTTTTTAGTGGTGCTGAGGATTGGATCCAGGGCTTCACACATGCTAAGCACATGCTGTGCAAATAAGCTATACCCCTAACCTCTCTGAGCTTTATACTAGTGCTGTTTTGATTTGGGTTTATTAATGGAATAATCAGCTATATTAATTAATTATCTTTCTGCGCTTTTTCATTTTTCAGTAAAACCTCTTAGGGAGTTTGATGTGCTCTCTCATATAATGTGCTTACCATTATATTTTTCTTCTGGGTTTTCATTATTTCTATCACACACTTTATTCTTTGTTTTAATACTTATAGGACAGTACTAAGCAATTGGCGGAATAATAAGCATTTCTGTGCCTCTCTCTTCTGGGTCACAGACACCTCCACCAGTTCTTCATTTTCTTATTTCCTTTGTCTTTGTTTTCACTGAAGTTTTTGTTAATTGTGAGATACAAGAACTTTAAAATTTACCCACCTTCTATCCCTTCCCTTCTAAATTTATATTATTACAAGGATAGCTCAGGAATATAGCCACTAATTTTTTGTCACTATATTATTTCAGAAGGATTGGAGAAGATCTATGTAATAAATCATGGGAAATTTTGTCTGTGGCTAATAGTTTTCAAAAGTGTATGGGATGAACTTGTACCTTTTGTGTATGTGTTTTTCTCTGCTCCTACTTATGTTCTTACAGCTGATTGAATTTTGGAAAGTTTATTGATCCTATTTATGAAAGCATATTTCCCCTGAGGGAAGGTTTTTGCTAAGGGAAGAGAGCTCAATCCAGTCAAAAGGCTAGTCTCATAAGCCTGTTGAGAGATACTAAATCAGGTGAAGAAGGGGTTGCATGAAGAATTAGCAAGATTATATATGTGCAAAGTAAATGTATGTCTAGTTATATCCCAAATACTAACTGCATGTATACTGTAAAGATGCTATTACAAAACTACTATTGATTTTATTTTTAAAAAGCCATGCAGAGTAGTTGATACTATCACTAATTTTAAAATGATGACTCTAATCTTCCAAAATACTAAATTATTAATTTATATAATTATAACTTTATAAATTATATAACCATTTAAATCCATGTCTCCAAACATAAAAATCAACAAATGATTTTAACGTTATTATTGGTAGAGGATTCTCTTCAATTAATTATTTTGGAAATTATCATTTTAAGTGTTACAAATGAATATCATATTGTTGAATTATATTTTTTGCTCTTCTTAATATTCTATGAGCCTAAAGCAAGGGATGAGATAGTCAGTAATTTTGAAACTATGTAGCCAAGATATGGTTTCCTAGCAACTAACATTGCCAAATGTTTCTCTCTTTTGTTTCAAAATATTTGCAGTGATTGGATCTTTTTCTCATCCTTTACTTTCTTTTACATTTATCTTCCTGCAAAAATTTTATTTTGAAAAGGCAATTATTATTCAGAGTATCCCCAATGTTTAAGACTTTAAGATCTTCAAATCTGTATACAGCTTTACAGGAGGTAATGTAATAAATAAATTAAAATTTCACATTTATGCTAGGCCTGGTATTGTGTCTGCCTACAATCACAGTACTTGGGAGGCTAAAACAGAAAGATAACAGGTTCAAGACCAGCCTCAGCAATTTAGTGAGACCCTTAGCAACCTAGTGAGACCCTGTTTCAGGAAAACAAACAAACAAAGAAAAAAACTAAAAAGGACTGGAGGAGGGGGGAGGGGTTAAAAGTAGAATACCCCTGGGTTCAATTCCTAGTACCACACACACACACACACACACACACACACACACACAAAATCACATTTACAAGAAAATATTGCATGGATGAATTTGAGATGGGTATGAATTTCTTGTGTGAAGAATCTCTAAGCTGTATTAAGAGCTGTCAGTAAAATAAGTGTTTGTGCACATGTGTAAATATGAATCTATGTTTTCTTTGGTCTTTCGTGAAGTAGAGATGCAATAGCAGAGAATCCTGTGAAGCCAGGCAGAGAGGAAGGACTGAAAAGTAACACGCATGTGACTTCTATTAAACACACGAGGACTGAAGGAATGGCTGCGCAAAATAGATGAAATACGGTGGGGAAAAATAAAGCTCAGGGTGATTAGAAATAGAGATTTTAGAGCCTGAACCCCAGTCACACCTCTTCCCATTATTGACTGTGTGTCTCTTAGCAGATTGTGTCATCTTTCTCTACTCCAGTTTTCATACCTGCAAGATGGTCACTGCCTTTTCTCTAAGGCTCCATAGAATCTAAATCCTCCTCTAAGCTTGATAAAATGTCCCACCACATGAATCTTTTTAGAAGATAAAGCCTCAATGAAAGTTTACATATTGCTATACTGCACTTTCTGTTTTGATGCTAGTGAGGGACTTCTGCTCCAGACTAAGGACCTCGGGTAATTATCTCTGAATGTGGAGGTGATTACAAGGAGATTGTGTTCTCGGGCAACAGTGGCAGCGGAGCTGGGTCAGCGGGCTGCAGCGCCAGCGGATCAGCAGGGCAAGTCCCAGTAGCTATGTGGTGGAAGGTGGCGGTCCACTTCTCACTGGCCCCATTATCTGGGATCACAAGAGTTTTATACACACATAAGCTTTATTACTGTGTAAGAAAAATGAGGAGTATGTGCAAGTCTAGCAGAAGACTGGGGCCTAGAAAAGGATTTGGAAGACTCCTGGGAGGTAGGAGGAAAACTAAAAGTTTTCTTTTATATAAATTGAACTTAAGAAAAAGTTTGAAGAAAGAGGAAATGGCACGAAGTGTCACATTCTAGAGGGAGATTTAACTGAACACAGAAAGAAACCCTTTGACTTTGGACACATGGAAGTACATGTTGTTTTCACAAAGAGGAGTATGGTGTGCCAGGTCAAGGAAGGAAACGGTCAAGAACTTAGCAAAAGCCTGGATGACTGGCTCTTACAATAAGCTTCTCTGGAAGGGAATGTAAGGCAGCTGTAGAGTAGCTGGAGTGCATTGCCATTTAGGTGGCAGACACTGGGATATGTTCATGTGTTAGGGGTGTGGGGGTAGTTAGAAGATTCTAGAGTGACAAATGAAGAAACAGTGAAAACAGTTTTGGGAGGCAGGAATCCACATCAGGAGAAGATGAGATTTAAGGAGGATGAGCAATCTTCCATGGGTAAGAAGAAAGATGAAAATTATATTTTTAGATGATAGGAAAATAATTTAAAATTTGAAGTTATTAACTAAGCAATAAATGTTGCTTATGAGTTTATGACATGCATTTGATGACATTACTAAACTAGGAAGTTTTTGCATGTACAAGACCAATAACAGTGAAATTATATATATAATATATGTAATAAATAATATTTGTGTGTGTATGCGTGTGTGTGTGTGTGTGTGTGTGTGTGCGCATTATAGTAAGGAACAAACATGCACACTGGTCTTGGGATCTTGGTGAGTTTCCCTTCAGGTGCTACCCACCCCTCTCCATATATAAGAGTGATATTGGTAGTAATAACTTCATAAATGGGCACAGCATAATTGGAATTATTTCATTCATAAGTTTCCCCTTTTCCTCTCCCCTTCTTCCTCCCCCTATCCTTTTACACTATTCTTCTGGTCTCTCTCCTCAATTATTTAAGGTCCCTTTTGTTTTATATTTTCTCTTTACTTTCCACACATGAGATAAAATATTCAAACCTTGATTTTCTGAGATTGACTGATCTCAATTAGCACAATATTCTCTAGTCCATCCATTTTCCTGAAAATTTCATATTTTTGTTCTTCTTTATGGCTGAGCAAAATTCCACTGTGTATATATACCGCACTTTTGTTATCCATTCCTCTATTGATGGATACATAAGTTGGTTCCATTATTTGTCTATTGTGAATTATGTTGCTATAAACATGGATATGCATTGCACCACTGTAGTATTCTGGCTTTAATTCCCTTGGAAGATACTGAGTGATATAGATGGATCATATAGTGGTTCTATTCCTAGTCTTTTGAGGAATCTCTGTACTGATTTTCATAGTGGTTATGCTAATTTGCAGCCCCACCAACAATGCATAATATTTCCTGTTTTCCCACATCCTCATCAGTGTTTATCATTGTTTCTATTCTTGATGATTGTCATTCTGACTGGAATTAGATGGAATTTTGGTGTAGTTTTGATTTACATTTACCTAATGACTAATTATGTTGAACCTTTTTTCTTAATTTATAGACCATTTATATTTCTTCTGCTGAGAAGTATCTATTCAGTTAAATTGTCCATTTAAGATTGTTTAAAAGGAGATTTTCAGGAAAAAAAAGTAAAAGTAATTATTGTGCACCTCATGCTTATATATATATATATATATATATAATTTAATATCACACTAACCTTATTGTGGTTTAAGAAAAATAAATTTAAAACAGAAATCTGTAGTATTTCATCTAAGAAAGATGACCTGAGAGTAGAAGAGAGACTATCAAGAAAGGGGAAAGGAGAGGAGGACAAAAGAAAGGGGAGGGTAAAAGAGGATAGTAGGGAGGGTGGATATGATCAAAGCAGAATACATGCATATATAGAAAAGACACGCTATAACTATTGACCTATGCAATTAATACAGAATAATTATAAAAGTTAATATTTTGTTTTTTACTTAAAAATGTATATGCATTTTTACTTAGTTTTTGTTGTCTCTATTTTTTTTATTTCAGAGTCCAGTATTATCATTAAGGTATAAAGGTGTTCTTTGTACTGCCTTAAATAATTCACTGTTCTTAGTGATGTAAAAATAAATTAAATATTTATATTATGATGTAACAATTTATTTTGAGAAAAAATATTTTCCTTTTATCTTTGTAATTATTGCACAAAAGCCAACAAACAAAAAATACCCCATCAAAATCTTTCATTCAAGCCTACATCAAGTTCTGCACCAGTTTACTGACTTCTGAAATTCAGAGTCATTCAAATACATTTATTATTGACTTGAAAGATCCTCATACCAGATAGTGTTCAGTGAAACCTTTTTCACTTTGGAGAATCATCTGATTGTTCATCTGCAGACTGTCAGCACTGGAGGCTGTGTAAATTACAGCCCAGAGCAACACTACTCAGACCTCTGGACGCTGCACTATTCTTTGAAGACTCCAAGTCAGAGTTCCTCATTAGTGCAGTCAAGCTTTATGCTTTAGGCACCCAGTAGGCGTATTAGCACAGGCCTGGGGAACACAAAAGTACCACAAATTGTACAAATCATTCTGCTTTTGGTGAGAGCTTCAACTTATTTATTTTTTGTCCTGATTTTTTAGAAAAGATAAATTGATGGTAGAGACATCAAATGAAATTTCATTAGCTCACCCTGATCATTTATTTCTTTGACATTTCTTCCAAAGCAGTGTGCTTCTGAATCCTTTTTTAAAAATATTATTGGCTGTTTTACTCCAGTCTTCATTTTTATTTCTGTGTGTAACGAACTTAAAATAAGAGAAGAAATAGCATTGGACTTTATAAACTGAGCGTTATTTTTATTATTTTCTCTCTTTCATTTCTTTCTGTTTTATACTCATATTTTTGCTTCCAGCAGTCACTAAACTTACCATTTGTCATTAGTCATGGTCTTCTTAATTTCTTAGACTGAGAAGAAATTTAGCTCACAATTTAGTGACAGATCTGCCTGAAAAAAAAGATTCATGCTCTCTCAACCATTCCTTAAGACGGTATTATCAGAGTTTATTTAATTTGCTGGAAGCCTTCAGAATGCCATCTGACAGCCATTAGAGATATGCCCAGATAAAACTGTGACCCACCAGCCTAGGGTTCTTGGCTCAATTTGAGATAGAAACCAGGAAGAGGCAAGCAATAGCCATGGGACAAGGTGTTATCTGCGCTGATGCTGGAGGACAAGGGAGACAGCACCTGGGATGTGCTCCCAGACAGGCTCTCGGAGGTTTCCCGTGAAGCTTTCCCAGCCCTGCCACTTACTTCCTTTTGAGGGTGCACTTGGTGGATGTTTCACATAATAAGGGATTTCTATACAATACCCCTCTGTCTCCTGCTCCCACACCAAGCTTTGCATTTGGCAGACCATCTGCCCATATGTCGTGTCTGTCTGCACTCAGTTCACAAAAGATGGTGGAGGTGCTCACTGTTGCCATGGAGGAGGATTACCCAGAAGTCAGAATTGGGCCTTCTGTGTGTGCAAGAGTTGCAGAAAAGTCTCTGGCAAGCACTGGGGCAAGTCAACAGCTCCTGACCTGTCATTGGTGGAAGCATCTTATAAAACCAGCTTATGTCCTGGATGATAATTCTCGGGAGTTGTCAGAGTCTCCCTATTCTGCTGGAGAACACAAAATATAGTATCAATGAGTTACATTTTTTTTTTTTTGTAGATGGCTTCTTAACGCATATTATGAACTTTTTTGCAGACTACATATCTTTAATGTGCAAATAAGAAAGAAATGAACTAAAATAGCACTCTAGTTTTTATTTGGGTAATGGGGATTGAATATACGGGCATTGTACCTCTGAGTTATACCCTCAGCCTTTTTAATTTATTATTATTATTATTATTATTATTATTATTATTATTATTATTTTGTTGTTGTTGTTGTTTTGAAACAGAGATACGCTAAGTTGCTGAGGGTCTGTCGAAGTTACCGAGGTTGGCCTAGAACCCGTGGACCTCCTGTCTCAGCCTCCCAAGTACTGTCATTATAGCTATGTGACAGTGCCCTCAGCTTATATAAACATTCTTGGAGAGGAAAATATTTAAAAATGTATGATTGCTATTCGTTAGGAGTCTGCATCAAAAGGCCAAAGACAAAATGATGTAGCTGATTCAACCTTTCCATTATGGTATCCTGGTTTCTGATAGAACATATTGAGGAATTTGATTATTCTTTAAGAGGCAAGATAAAATTTTGTTCCAATGTTTTCAAGATGAGTATTCCTTGACTGAATGAATAAGGTAATGGGTCAGGGGTTTAAGGAAAGGTCTGTTGTGACTGACTTCAGATAGCTCCCTCTGCTTCGTTCCCAGTTTCGTCCACTTAAACAAATCTAGCTTCCAGCTGATTTCTTAGTCACATGGATGCTACTTCAGATGTGAGGAAGTCCTATTTCCTCTGAAAATCCAGCCAGGGCATTTGAATTTGAAGCATTTTTTTATTAATTATTTTTCAGGTTTATTGAGGCTTATGTATACATTTAGGCCTCTTGGTACCAAACAGCCAAGTTATAAATGCAAATGCAAAGTCTTTGATGGAAATAAAATTGCTACTCCGTGAACACATAAATGATAAAAATGTGAAATTTAATTGTTGATAAGGAGAAAATTTTAGTGATCTGCATCAAAGACCAAACCAGCCACAATATTCTCGTAAGCCAAAGCATGATCAAGAGCAAGGCCCTAACTCTCTTTAATTCTTTGAAGGCAGAGAGAGGATGCTGCAAAAGAAAAGTAGAAAGCTAGCAGAATTTGGATCGTGTGATTTAAATTAAGAAGCTGTTTCCATAATATAACAGGGCAAGTCGAAGCAGAAAGTGCTAATGTAAAAGCTGCAGCAAGTTATCTAGAAGATTTAGCCAGGTTCATCAATGGCTGAGACTACACTACACAACAGATATTCTGTGTTGAAAAAACAGTCTTCAACTAGAAGAAGAGCCAGAAGAAGAGCCTTTCATAGCTAGAGAGGAGAAGTCAGCACCTGGCTGCAAAGCTTCAAAGAGCAGGCTGACTTTCTTGCCAGGAACTAATACAATTGGTGACATTAAGCTGAAGCTAAAGCTCATTTTCCATTCTCCCAATCCCAGGACCTTAAGAACTGTACCACTTTGAGCATGTATATGCTTTACAAATGGAACAATGAGGTCTAGATTACAGCACATCTACTTGATTTTTAAATACCCCAAACACAATATTGAGACCCACTTGTTAGAAAAGATTTCTTTCTGGGCATGGCAGTACTCACCTGTAAGCCTGGTACTTGGGAGGCAGAGACAGGAGGATCACATGTTTGAGGCCAGCTTCAGCAACTAAGCAATGTCCTCAGCCAGTGAGACTTTGTTTCAATATAAAAACGAAAAAGGGCTGGGGGTATAGTTTAGAGGTGTAATGCCCCTGGATTCAATCCCCAGTACCAATAAGTAAATAAATAAATTAAATACCATAGCTTTTTGACAGTTGTACCTGGTTACCCAAGAGCTCTTAAGGAAATATACAATGCGATTGACAATGTTTTCATGCCTGCTAACACAACACTCATTTTGAAGCCCATGGATCAAAAAGTAATTTTGACTTTCAAGTCTCCTCATTTGAGGAATATATTTCATGAAGTTCTAGCTGCCATACATAATGATTCCTCTGATGAATCTGGGAGAAGTACATTAAAAACCTGACTGAGGCCTGGCAGTTGCTAAACCTTCTTTCTGAGAGTTGAACTAATTTCCAAACTCTCCTTCACTTCCACCATTGCACACTTTGAAATCCAGTTCTATAATAACAACACATGTGCCTCTTATTTAACATGGTGCATTCTCATTAACATCCTAAATAATTCAACATGTTGTGGAGAAAATCATGACAAAATACTGTAGCTGGAATTTAATTCTTCAGTATAGGATTTAAAGTGATGAATATTTTAAAGCAGTGTGTAAGATTGTTGCCACAGAATTATTCAATATAATACTGTCAGCCAAAAATAATAATCACTTTTAAAATAAGTGATGTTAAAGTCTTCATAACTGCTCAAGTTTGTTTTCTACTTGCCTGATATTGAACAGTCAAAGATTCAATTACAGCTGTCAAAACAATCACTCATATCCTGTCACATTACAGTAATAATGCATTATCTTTAAAAATGAAGGTCAAATATTAATTATACCTTATTTGCTACATATTGGTCTTTCAAAGTTATTTATGTAGATTAAAGCACCTCTAAATCCTTTCATATAAATAGCAAAAAGTTAATAATTAATAATTCATACACAAACACACATATACATAAAAATGAATTCATGATATTAATATTTAGATAATAATTTATAATTTCTATACAAGCATACATATACAGAAAAATGAATACAAGAACATGTTTTAGATATTCATGATATTAATATCTAGATATTATTTCAATGATATTAATGAATACTCTTAAAAGGAGAAATTGATGTGTGATTTTTATATCTCACTTTTTATCTTTCCATGCTAACATATATACACATACACACACACACACACACACACACACACACACACACACACATACACACGGGTCTTCATTACAGTAGACTAAATATATACATCATAACATCGTGTTTTTGAGATGGACTTTTTCTTTATTAAAGTGGAAAATAATGTTTTAAGAATAATCTATAACAGTGCTGAAGGATAATCATTCATATTTTAGAATTTTTAGAGCCATGACTTTTGAGAGTTCTGCTTATTTTACCAAAATAAATGTATTTTCTATAAGAAGTTTGAATCCTTAATAAATCCTATCATAATCTAGAAACTGCCATGCCAAGTTAACTTACAATCAGAAAAACCTAGAAATGATCTCGTCAACAGGATTATCAAGGAACCATTCTGTTCCTTCATTGTTCCCTATATGATTACCCCAACATACTAGCCACGAGCTTCAATATTTTTACCTTAATAACTCACTAGGGAACCATAGGCATGAATATGAATTCAATTCTCTCTCTTAACTTTGAATGAATGAAACAATAGCATTTTAATGTCCTTTTAACTGTTAATTTTTTTATTATAAATTAATAGTTTTGGTGTGTCTCTTCCAATTGTGTGTTTGCATGTTTGTGGTGCTTTTGTATGTGTGTGTGTGTGTGTGTGTGTGTGTGTGTGTGTGTGTGTGTGTACTGGAGAAGGAAATCAGAGGCATTCTACCTCTAATCTCTACCCTCAGCCATTTTTATTTTGAAATGAGGGTCTCTTCAAGTTGCTAATATTGGCTTCAAACCTATGATGCTCCTGTCTCTGCCTCGTAAATACTGGGATTACAGGGGTTCACTACAACACCAGGCTACACATGTGTGATTCTTAACGATACTCTTGGCATAAATTTTAATTCCCAATTGTGCTTTGTAATGTAATCTGTGTTTTTCTGGTGACAGTGAGGAGGGATGCACTTCCAGCAAAGAGGGAGTCAGCTGCAGATGTGAGCACCAGACTCCAAGGACCCCATCCTCTCTGGGCACCACTGGCTTTCTAGAAAATATCTCTGTTACTCCAACCAAAGTGCAGACATTTACTTCTCTCTGGGACTATGGAAGGTGTGATACAAAACCAATTTTTATTCAGAGCTTAGCTTGATGGCAGTGGTATAAAGTAATCGAGTTTCTAACATGCTGTCTATCCTCCAATATCAGTGAAGGTTACAGATTCTCACATTGTTTCACTGTCCCACACTTAAATTTAGGTCAGTGCCTGAGCCACTGCTATGAGCTCTGCGTTTCTCTCATGGACACATTGTGGGTTGAATTATCTTTTTATTCCCTTTGACTTCCAGCATCAACTATGTTTTCCTCACTGGTGGCCTGCTACTTGAGGTTCTTTCTCACTTATTGTGACAAGTAAAGATTTTGTTTATTCACACAAATACAGTCAACCGATCTTTGACAAAGGGAGAAAATACATGTAACCACAGTGGGTTTGGTTACTGTTTTTCTCCTTCATGGATATTCCATCACAGTTTTTCCTCTCCTTTTTTAATCTGGAAAAAATTACAGCAGCCAGGCGTGGTGGTGCGTGCCTGTAATCCCAGTCCTTGGGAAGCTGAGACAAGAAAGCTACAGGTTAGAAGCCAGCCTCAGCAATTTGGCAAGAACCTTAGGAACTTAGTGAAACCCTGTTTCAAAATAAAAAATAGCTGGGCATGGTGGTATGCATTTGTAATCCCAGTATTTGGGAGGCTGATATGGAGAATCGCAGATTCTTGGCCAGCCTTAGCTACTTAGTGAGGCCTTCTACGATTTAGTGAGACCCTGTTTCAAAATAAAGAATAAGGGCTGGAGGGTGTAGCTCAGAGGTAGAATGCCTCTGGGTTCAATTCCAAGTACTGCAAAATTAATTAATTAGTTAATTAATTAATTTTTAAATAGGGCTGGGGATATGGTTCAGAGGTAAAGTGCCTCTGGGTTTAATTCTCAGTATCACATAAAAAAATCTTACCAAGTCATTTCTTCTTCAAAACCCTGATTATAAGTTTCCATTCATCCATGTAGCCATACTAGAGGCAAGTTAAGAGAAACTATTCCTAATTTGTATTGTGGATGGGTACAAAGAACCCCTTTCTTGGGGTAGAGACTCGCCTATCGTTACTTCCTGTCTTTCCCATTCCATGCCTCCCAGAACATTTTGTTTCATTAAGTTTCCTAGGTCAATTGTGGTAAATTTTCATCAGGATCACAGACACCACAGGCAATATTCAAAGCTGAAAGTTGTAGTCTCAGCATGTTCCAGTCTACAAATCACATCTTGTCTTTTGGGATTTGGAAAATCACAGTATGTTCTTTTTAGTGCCATTGTTACTCCAGATTTGAGGTACGTGGAATACCAAATCTGCAAAGCAGACCGTTCCAATACACAAAATAAATCCCAATGCATCAGATGAACTGGCAACCTAACACTCAGAGTGAGGACTCTGACATGGCAGGAAGGAAGACAGTTAAAACTGTGTGCCCTTTAACAGCAATCAAAACTGTTTATCATCAAGAGAGAAAAAGCAGGTATTGTCACAATGCGAATCTCATTCCAATTTACTTATACTCTACCGTTACCAAATACGTGAATAAATGACCTGGATTAACTAATGCGTGTGTTTATGGAAGGGCAGGCAGTCTTCAGAAAACACAAGATTTGACAGGGTTGCCTTACTGTAGAAGAGGAGCAAAACAAATGACATAATGGAGAAAAAAAAATAAACAATGTCAAATCAGTTTCCTTGATAACTATCCAATTGAGACAAAAAAAAAAAAAACTCCACATTTTTCCTGCATGTTCTAAATATGCGCAACTATATAATTTGCTTATTATAGACTCTGGATATGCTCCTCTTTTTCCCTAACTTCCATGTCCAAAAGTCATGATCATGGAATTTTTATCCACATGTAAAGACTATTTAACCACAAATGTTTTGCCATTCACTATTTAGAACAAGACTGTAGGAAACACAAAATCAGAGGATTTTATTGGATTTTCAATATTGTTTTGAAATATCTGGATGGTTTTCACTTTATTTATTATGAGGCATTACATGAATGTAAGAAATGTCACAGAGGGAATATTTGGAATTCTAGTTATACATATATATATGAAGAATATGACGGGGAAATAATTTCACAATAGTAACATACAATATTTTGAACCATAAAATGTGTTGTTCTTTTGACATTCTTTTAAGAAGAAGAAAAGCCTACTGATATAGCACCTATAATCGCTATAATTCTGTTTTCTTTTTTTTTTTTTTTTTTAAGGATGCTAACCCTACTCACACATCAGATGTGACATGCCTATGAATTCAGTTGACATTCACAGAAGAGCTTCCGGGAGCTAATTCTCAGAGAATAGCCCACTGTTCCTCATATTATTAGATCTGCCTTTCTATGAAGATATGATAATAGAAAGATTCACATTGAAACTATTTTATGTTTACATCCTCTAAATAATTTTTACCGAACTATGTTCTTTGGTATAATGGCTTCAATATATATTGGAGATTATTGCAGTAGCCCTTGAAACATTCTAAAGGCATTGTGCAAAAGACTGCAGGAAATTTTTTTTTTAATTCAAACTACAGCTTCTTTAGGTTGGATGACAAGTGAATTTCCTGAAGCATTTTAGTGCCAGAAATAAGAATGTAGTACTGATACTTAGTGCTGTGAAAAGATTTGAATTTATTTCTTATATTGTGATTTGCTCAATAGCCACACATTCTTATTCTCATTTATTCCTAGTAATTTTAGAAGCAAATTTGTCACCCTGTGATAGTAGTATCACCATTATTACAGTGGAGATTATTGGCTTCATTCTTGACTAATGTGTTCTCTTCATTGTTTTCCTTCTTTCTCCCTTGTCTCATCTTCAGTTATATATTCTAGTATTAATTGGTGACACTAGTTATAGTGATAAGGAGTAATGAACAGACCACAAAGTATCTACACACAGAAATTTATCTCATGCTAGTAAGAGCCGTCTTCAGTGGGTGTTTTTGGAAGGCTGAGTCTACCCCTATCCAAGTAGTCGTGACTTCACCCGGCTAACACTTTGCCATCTTCAACATGAGTCTCTCAAAGTAACGGAGTCAATATTTATCCCACTCCAAAGAGAGAAAAAAAAAAAAAAAAAAAAAAACATGAAGAAGTATACAAGGCAGGTTCCTATGAGCCAGGTCTGAAGTGATGCCCATTGCTTTTGTTCACACTCCCTGGCTAATGCTTAGTGTCGTGGTCACTAGTGACTGCTTAGCTGGCTGAGATATGTAGTCTAGTTAAAGTCCCAAACAGAATCCAATATCAATTTTTAAACAGCCAGTAGTATATGCTACAGACATATATTTTCAAGTCCCAGCATTTATTGCACAGGCAAGGTAAGATTAAGTAGAACTACACATATAGAAAAATGTTTTTAAAGCATTTATAAAACATTGAGTGATATTTATTTAGATTAAGTAAATGTATCTTCTATAGCCAGGCGTGATGGCGCATGCTTGTAATCCCAGCATTCGGGAGGCTGAGACCAGAGGATCCGGGTTCCCGGCCAGCCTCAGCTACCTAGTGAGGCACTCCGCAACTTAGTGAGACTCTGTTTCAAAATAAAGAATAAAAAATAGGGCTGGGGTATAACTCAGAGGTAGAACGCCCCTGAGTTCAATCCCTAATACTGCAAAAAAAAAAAAAAAAAGTAAATGTATCTTCACTTTGGAAAAGAAAATATAACCCAAACTAAAGTGAGGTTATTGCATAGTGGTTATATTTTGTGGAACATTTTTCTCAGATTTAATAATGCCTTTATTAACTCATGCATACAAAATGTTAGTAGAGTGTTAGCATAATATTTTATTAGCAATGCCATCTTGTTACACTGAATTATATAATGTATAGAGAATGAATGAATACCAATTATGTTCTGTAGAGATACAGATAAGTACTAAAGGTTGAAAAGGTAAATTGATATTTATACCTATATTTAGAAATGGCATTTTGAAGTGAAACATTGATTTCTGTTGGGTTTGTTATAATCTCTCACTTATAAATCTAGTGCAATCACAATAAATCAGAGATTTAATAAAGAATGAATCTGTCTAATGAAGGTCCTATTTACTTCAATAATTCCAACTAATCTGTTCTTTTTTGAAGTTATTTAACTAATATTTTATCATTGTATTGAATTTTCAGAAAAAAAACCCTCAAATTTTAAAAGCTTCAAATTTTAAATACATAGCATCAGATAAATACATAGCATTCTTTCTTTGAAACTATAGAGCAATTAAGAAACAAAAAAAGACTTTGGATCAATGAGGGAAAATATCAAAAGAATAGTGAAAGGAGACTTGGGGGAGGGACATGTGGAGGAGAAAGAAAGACTTGAAGGAAACAGTTCAAACAATGCTATGTTCAGAAATTAAGTTATCAATACCAATTTCAATAATATGTATAGGGAGAGGGAGGGGGACTAGAATCTGAGGGAAACACACCAAATGCTGTGTGCTTGAATGTTTCTATAACTCTGAACCTCATAATGATGTATAGTTATAATGCACCAATGAAAGCATATTAAAAAAGAATAAGAAAAAAAATTAAATTATGACATAGCTCACTGCAGAACTGTATTTTTTAGACTCTTGTGCTCATTAAACCCAGAATTGGGAAGTAATTTGGGGCATTACATCATATATGGAATTAACGGAGGTAAGACAAGAACCTAAGTTGTTGGGTTTAGTAAAACAAATTCTGCTTCCTAGTTCTATCAGCTGTGAGAAAAATCCTAGTCAGTTACTTCACTAAAGACAAACAGCGACATCTTGTGGCTGAAAATGGTGTCTCACTTTTGATAATTTTGAGATTCCAAGACAGTTAAAAGGTTTTCTAGATAAATACATAGCATTAGATTAAAAAAAATTATAAATATATAATAAGATTGAAAATAAAGGCTTAATATGCACACTATTTGGTATTATATCTAAAGATAAAACTTACTAAAGAAACTATTTTCCTCTCCCTTTAAAATTAGCATTAAATGTAATTCAAAACTAATAACCTAAAATAAAATAGTAGAACAAGAATAGAAATGAATATTTTGTTTCTGGCAACATTATTTAATATGAATGTATATGACAAATTGACAACCTAAGTTCGTCCTGTGGCTTCATGATTCAGGGAATAGAAGTTGTTGCCACAGTACTCATATTTGAAACAGCCAAATACTTGTGTCATTCTGTCACAAATACATATGAACCTATCATATTCATTCAAAATACTAAGACAGAAAAGAAAGACTTTTAGCTCATCTATGCTCTCATGAATTCTTAAACCTGGATCTATTTTTATATGCTGAAGCGCTACTTAGAAGACCTATTTTAAAATCATTCTTTTCTTATAGGACATGTTAGAAGAAATAGAAATTTCAAAAAATGGTTATAGTAGTTTGTACACTGAAGTAGCTGGTGGCTAAATTAGTCACAGAACTGCTTTTCCCATGCATATTGAGACCCAATGTTAATCTTCTAATAATGCTTCTAGTTAAATCATATGAAACCTCCCTTTGTTTCCTGGCTGAAACAAGTCTCCTTGCCCTGGTACTCTTTGAATTGTTTGCTTGATCTATTTTATGTGTGGGTTTATTGCAAAACATTTCAAATCATTGGTGGAGCAAGCAAGTTGAAAATGAACGAACTTAATACAATAAAGGAGGAGATGAATAATTATAGCTAGTTCCTATGTAAAACTTGCTGCATGGAAGCCAGTGTGCTAAGTGTTTTACATGATTTACCTTTTTCTTTTTCTTTCAAAAAACTGTATATACTAGGTACTGTCCCTATTTTGGAGATGAGAAGACTGAGGCACAGCTTAAGTGTATTCACTAAAGTTGCAGAGATAATAAGTGGTAGTGCTAGAATCTGAACCCAGACTGTTTTCTAAAGGTTGCTATTCTGATTCTAAAGCAGGGAGGAAGTTAAATTCATCAAGCGCTTTGTGCATGTATATCCCTATCACTCTGAACTTCATTATGACATGAGACTACAATGCACCAATAAAGGTATATAAAAACACTTTTAAAAAATGGAAAAGGAAATGTCATTGGTTTTAAAATAGATTAAAACATCTATCTGTAAAATATCTGCACACAAATCAGAGATAGATACCAATGGTGGCTCAATCAGAAGACATTAAATTAACAAAAAGACTCCACAGACCTAAGTACCTGCAGTCTTCAAGGCAGTGTAGCAATATATAGCTGTCTATATTATTCCACAGGTACAATGAGATTTCTCTTAAAGCATTTGTCAGGAGACCATCACCCAATTGCTAAGAAATTCTTTGGTGAGGGAAAAATAATAGCTAAGTTGGATCTGTGGTTATGTCAGCCAAAAGCCTTAGGCTCCTAGGGAATAACTATGTTTTGATTCCCCAGACATTACACTCACTTCAAAAATTAACTGCTACCTCTGAGAAAAATAAAATAGTACCACATTCTAAGTTTTTTTGCTCCACCAGGATATTTTTTATTGTACTAAAGCATGCTAGCAAATGCCCAAATATTCCCTAAGGAACTTTTATTTAAATTGCTTGACTTTAAAGAACAAATATAATAATATAACTCATCAAACATTTGAAGGAGTTACAAATCCCACAAATTAGAGCATGGGGAATGTAGAGTTAACTGAACATTTGAGGCAGACAAATGCAGAATGTAAAACTAAAAATGTTTTCCCAAATACTTCAGCATAAGAGCATAAGATTTAGTACTTTAATTAATGGGATTAAACGGCTTATAGTAGTTTGGAAATGGGCAAGTTAGATGTTTTCACAGCAGGGTAGATCATTCTAACTCCACTTACCTTCAGGGTAGCAAAGTCACATTAGTTCATTTCTGTCTCCAGAGCATTGACATGAACAAAGTGGATCTCATTTATAGTAATTAGAAATGAGAGGAACAATACTCAATGGCTGGGCAGGGATAAAGCTGCAATAAAAGTTACCCATGCTCGAAAGACCCAAGTGCTACCTGGAGGATTGGTTTTAAACTCCCCATTTAAATGAGAAAACTGACTACCAGCACCATGTTTACAGTGTTGAAAATCAGCCATGTTCTAGGAGGATACGTGCCAAAGGTTGGAAAGGGAAATTTATTATTTATACAAATCCCTGGAAGTGGCATTTTGAAATGAATCCCAAACTCTGTCAGACTTGTTACAGTCTCTCCCTTACAAATCTAGTTCAATCACAATAAATCAAGGATCCAATAAAGAATGAGTCTGGTTAATGAAGTCCCTAGTGACTTGAATGTGTCAAACCAATCTGTTCCTTTGAAGTTTTATTTAATTGGGCTTTATCACTTTTAAAAATTGTTTTAACCCTTCAAGTTAAAAAAGTAATAAGACATAGCACAGTCCACAACAGAAGAACATGTGTGGAATTTAGAACATTATGTGATTCCTAGGAGGTGCCTAGTAATTGAAGCAGTTTTGTTATCATTATCTATGATCTAATGAAGATTATATGTCATAGTAACTTATCTTTGAATTTATATCATAAATGTCCTAATCTGTGCATATGGCCTTATGGCAAATATAGCTTATTTGGCCAAAGGGAATTAAATTTTCTAACCAACAGCCCTTAAAAAGTAGAAGTTGCTGGGCATGGTGGCCCACATCTATAATACCAGTACTTGGGAAGCTGAGACAGGAAGATTGCAAATTCCAAGCCAGCCTCAGCAACTTAGCAAGAATCCCTGCTACCTAGTGAAATCCAGGTTGAAGAACAAAAACATAAAACAAGTCTGGGGGTATAGCTTGGATGTAGAATGCCCTTGGGTTCAATACCCAGCACAAAAAGAAAGAAAGAAAGAAAGAAAGAAAGAAAGAAAGAAAGAAAGAAAGAAAGAAAGAAAGAAAGAAAGAAAGAAAGGAAGGAAGGAAGGAAGGAAGGAAGGAAGGAAGGAAGGAAGGAAGGAAGGAAGGGAAAGAAAGGAGATAGAGGTTATTCTGCATTAGCCAGATGAAGCTCAATGGAATTGAAATTTTCCTTTTAAGTAGAAAAGGGAGGCAGAAGAGACTCAGAAGAAATGTGTCATGGAAGAAGGTCAAGACAGTGCATTGTGATAAGGACATGATCTGCCATTTCTGGCTTAGAAAATGTAAGAAGGGAGGACATAAACCAAGAAACGCCAGGGGTCTCCATACTCTAGAAAAGGTTTGGTCTCCTTGAACTGCCAGAAGGAAAGCACACTTGGCAACACAGTGATTTTAGCCCAACGAGAGTTTACATTTGTAATGCTTTTAAGACACTGAATGTGTGGCAATTTGCTATGGCAGCAGTAAAAAAACAATATAAATGTTAACTAGGAGGCTTTGATATAATGAGGTGAGCCCTAGAGATAAGGAGACTCCATCTAGTTCATCCAGGTCCTTCCGTGAATATTTACTCCTAATTAGGATTAAATGAAACAGAATGCCCAGTACATATACATTTCAGATAAATAATGAAACTTTTGTGTAAGTATGTACAATATTTAGTAGATATTAAAATTAAATATATCCCATTATATCTAACGTCAGATTTGACTGAGCATCCTGAATTTTATTTGCTAAATCTGGCAACCCTACTTTAATTCCTATATCTAGAAAATTCTAAGAATTACTTCTGCTCAATGGAGTTGCTCCTGCCAACCATGCTGAAACTCACTTCTTAATTATGCCCTTACTATATTTTGGGTCTAATTTTTCATGCACTGCCTGACTTGTTCTATGATGATAGAGGCTGCCTGGTTTCCATTGCTAGTAATGCTATTACTGTCATGAATTGCAAATAAGGGTCAGTAGATGTTTGCTAAATGTGACAGGACTATAATCCTATGAGGCCTTGTGTGCATTGTTCTCCTTGGACTTCACCCAATTTTCATTTCACCCCTGCCAAAATAACCATGCTGACTACCCAAGCATTACTTAGTGAGCAGAACTCAGGACCTGACCCTGGTCATAAATGTGCTCCCTCTGCTTGTTTTAAATAATCTCATTTCCACAGCAGCTGTTGATTCTGTTCTGCTGAACTGTTTAGTAGCTTGTGCACTAATGCCATTAAATTGGAACAAATTAGCATGCCTTTTCCCAAAGCACTTTCATCTGGTTGTTAACTTATGAAATCATGACTCAGAAGCAACTGAATATTTAATAGTCCACTATTTTTTAAAAGAATTACATAGTTCTCTTACTTAGGTTCTTAGATAGCCAAGTAATGGATAAGCATAGAACAGCTGATTCTGTAAGTCATAAAACATCTTGTGACACATGCCTACACCTTACAAACTCACAAGCTTCTATTCTCATAATATAGTACTTATTGTTATAATAACCAGTTTCTCATTCACAGAACATAATGAAGAAGGTAAATGGTAATTTTAGAGAAGATTTGGGGGTATAACTGTAAATTGATGTTAAAGTTTTATCTTCCCATCAAAATGTGTGTGGCATATTTCAAGAAGTTTCTTTTAATGATATATGATTTTTAATATATATTATCCATGTAACCTTATTTATAATAGAATCATTTTATAAATATGTATGACTTCCAATAACATACAATGTCAATTTGTTTTTTGAATTTATGAATTATAACAGTTTTGTTGTCATAAAATTTTTAGCAGAGATTCTAAATAAATAGATACAATTTTCATTCAACACAAGTATAATATTTTACTATATAATTTATAAGAAACTATTAGACAGCATATTTATTAGTTACAACACTTATTTCCTCTTTAATAATACAAAAGGTGACAGTTCAGATATTATTTTGAAAGATAAGTCTTTTGAAGCATAAAACCTTCCAAATGTTACTTAACAAGTAAAGAATTGGGGCTGGAGATGTAGCTCAGTGGTAAAGCACTTGCCTAGCATGTGCAAGGTCCTGGGTTTCATCTCCAGGAACACACACACACACACACACACACACACACACACACACACACACACATCCATCAGTAAATTCATACAATAAAAATAAAACTCCAAATATTAAAAAAAGAACTTGGCTGAAGACTTGTGGTGAAAAATAAGTCTAGATGGACTACCAGCAAAAGATGTGCACATGGTAAAGCAAGAGCAAAATCATAAAAGGTTGAGAAGCGAGAATGAAAATTGCAAAAAAGTAAAGATAAGTATATCCAAGAAATGTCTACAAGTTTGATTGGATGTTTCCTAGAAGCCAAATAGCATAGAAAAATGTTGATTCTGCTTTGGACCGATAGAATGCTAGTTATCTACATTCATATACAGAGTTTTAAAAAAAAAAATAGTGTTCCTGATTGCTCTAAGGTATAAACTTTCTAAGTGGTCAAATACAGACTAAATTTTGCATTCATAAGAACATCGTTTATTTATCATATTGGAAAGTCAGAGATTTGTTTTAATAACCATAGGTCCTTAGGTTTTATTTTGAAAATATTCAAATATCCACAAAAACAGTAAGAAAGATACAACCAAACCTCAGGCATCCATCAGTCAGTGACAGCCCTCAGCAACTCTTGGCCACTTTATTTTCACCTTTACTTTTACCTTCTACCCTTCATTTGCACAGTTACTATGAAGCAAATCTGAGATATTTCAACTTAGTCGCTAAAGATTACAGTGTACACATATCTGAAAGAAGAGAACCCTTTTTATTAAATTATTACTGCCATTCTGTTATCACACTAAAACATTTGCCAGTACTTCTTTGATACCATCAAATACCCTAGCAAACCCCAACTATTTCATAATTAGAAAATCTCATAAATTACTTTTATCTGTGCTTTGTACCAGAACTTTCAATATAATATTTCCTATGTGTCAGTTTGGTTTTGGGTAATGTGCTACACTTTCTGACACATTTTAGTAGTTCATTTCTTGTCATTTTTATTTGAGCACCTAATATACATCAGGGAGAATCAAAGGTCCTTAGAATATGTCAGTGATTTAAATATTGCAATGAGATGAGATAGAAAATAATAATATAATATAATAATAATAAAATATTGTGATTTGTTATAGATGAAAGTGCTATTGAAAAAGAAAATGTCACAATTGGTTTAGAATGAAATGGAATTCCATGGAGGAACATTGTGAATTTAAATAGGAAATCAAGAGAAGTCTGATTGGAAAGGTACCATTTGAGCAAAGACTGCAGGAAGAAAAAGTAATTTTGCAAACACATGCCCCAAAGAGAAGGACCCCAGAACCGGGGGCTCAATTGGATGGGGCAAGAGGGGGAAGGAATGAATCTTAATTGGTCTCAGAATGTAAACCCATTCTAAGTTGAGGAGTACTTTTATTGTCTCAATTTGTTTTCTACTCCTTTGAAATCTGACTTTTGCCTTTACTATACTAATGAAACTTCTCTGGAAAAGATGTTTCTTTTTATTCTGTTTGAGATCTGTTATATCATTTGAGGTATCTTTGTAGTTCAGAGTACAACAATACAACTATTAGGTATTAAAAATCAAAAGCATAACAAAGGAATTCCACTATGTCCATGTAAAGTTTGTGTTTCTAAATAGATCTATGCATAATATGGCTAAGAAATTGAACAGAAGGAAGACAAAATTTATGTCATATAAATAACAATTTAGTGTTGATGCATGGAACCTTATGAATATTCTAGGAGATCTGTGATATTCACACTTAACAATTCATGATAAGAGAATAAACTATGTACCAAAGGATACATCTGCTTGTCTGACATTTTTGAGGAATACTGCTTTTAATTACATAAGCCGATATTTATATCTTAATACCAATTATGATTTATTAATTCTGACATTAATTAAGCAACTGAATAAGAAATACTGTCACTCTTATAGATGTCACCATGAGAAAAAAAAAATTAACTCTTAGCTCTAACTCTCTAAGCTGCCTTGCATTTCTAAAAAGCAAAATAAAACTAAAGAGCACTCTGGCTTCAATGGATTACAATCAGCCAAATTTTCCAAGACTGGTAACTCAGTTCACTAAGTCACATATATCAATGACAGCAGAGCAACTGTTTTCAGCCTTTTAAAAATCTTACTTGAATATAGGACATATACTGGAAGAATAGGCCAAAATCAGAGAAGCTCTATAAATAATAACAGAATGAATATTCTGTAAAGATATATCCACATTTGCCATCTGAGAGATAAAATGAATGCTTTCTGCTGTGAAACCTGCTATTTTAAATGGTGATGGAAGACATCGAGAAGTATAGGCTTTCTTAATTTGTTTTGAAGAAGTATTTTTTTTGGTATTTTTTTTATACAATAAAATAGTGTATTTTTTAAACCAATGCATCAAACTTTACAAAACATGTATTCTAATGATTATTAACATATTTGCAAGTTATCAACCTCCTGGTGATGATGAATGTTTATACAACTATTATGCAGGCACTATAAATTAATCATATAGATATCAAAATTAATTCTGAGTGAGCCATAATAGAGTAGCGTTTATCAATTTTATAAACACATCTAGTTTATTTGACTGTTGCCCTGATGCCCAGTTTCTCCCTCAGCACTGTCATAAAATTCTCCCTGGTGAGTGGACATCCTCACAGTTAAGAGCTAACTCTTAATCAGCAATACTTTAACCCATTCAATAGCTGTTTTCCAGCAGCAGCCATAGTGTATTAGTCAGCTATTTGTCGCTATGACCAAAATACCCGACAAGAACAACTTAGATGAAGAAAGGGTTGTTTGGGCTCATGGTTTTGGAGGTTCAGTCCATTGCTGGCTGGCTCCAAGGCAGGAACATTATGGTGGCAGAGCCAACGTGGCAGAGAAAAACTGTTCAGCTCATGGCAGGAGAGAGAGAGAGAGCGCAGGAACAGTTATAGTCCGTAAGGCTACATCCTGAATGACCTACCTTTTCCATGCAAGCTTCACCTGTCCAAAGTTAATACCCAGTAAATCCATTCAAATGATTTCTCCATCTAATGAATTTATCACTAATGAGATTAGAGCCCTCGGGATTCAATTATTTTACCTCTGAATATTGTTGCATTGCCAATACATGAGCTTTTGGAGGGACATTCCAGCTGCAAACCATACCCCATGCCATGCTATGTTTTTCTACTAAGCATGCAGTCTCAGAACTGGCCACTCCCATGGAATTTACACTTTACCACCCTGTCGACTCTGGGTCATACACAGCTTTAATGATTTACCCTGAACCACTTCATTTGTTACTGTATGATTCTAAAATATGCACTTTTTCTAAGATATGCTGATTCCCTGTTACTCTGCCTGCTAGTATATTGGATAAGCTGTATAGAATAAATTAACACTATTCATAAGACTACAATTTTTTTTTTCATAATGGCACTGTAAAATTTCCCATAATGTTTCTTACTTGGTGGTTGACCCTGCTTTACTCTCCTAGAAGTAACAGCATATGAAAAACATTTTATAATACCTTTCGAAACACTTATAAAACTATAAATACAAGTACAGATTAAATAACATACTTCCCTTTTAAAGAAATTATGTGCAAAATTAACATGTAAAATTTACTGCATATCACAGCCCCTCCCCCCCCCAAAAAAGAATCTCTCTGCATGACAGAAGTGAATAGAGAGAAAGAATGTTGATTATGAAAGGTGCTGCACTGTTATCAGGTGCCTGCACATGTAAGATACCCATGTCTTCCAACTGAATTGATCCTTTTACAATTATGACATGCCCTTTTTTCTTTAGCATGGCTTTTTTGTCTTAATATATATGTTGTCTGAAAATGGCCACACCATTTTATTCAGGTTTGTGTGGTATGTTTTGCTTGCTTACTCTACTTCCTGTGCCTTTAAATTTAAAATGTGTCTTGAAAAGTAGCACATAATTGGATTTTACTATCCTTTGTAAAAATCCAGTCTAAAAATATATTATTTTACTTTAGGACATACTCTATACTAGATGCTATTACTGATATAATTGGAATTCTGTTTACCATCTTCCTCTTTGTTTTCTATTTTCCCATCAGCTCATTTTACTTTTATCCCCTTTCTTACATTCTCTTGAACTAATCAAGTATATTCTTTGTTATTACGAGAATATCCCCCTGTAGCTATTTTATTGTAACTTTTATATTATTATTATTATTTTAGTGATTACACATTCACAAATTATGAGTCAGCCTTAAATTAGAATTTTATCACTTTCCATAAAAGAAAAACATTTCTTTCCATGGTTTATCCCTTTGTCCTTTTCCTATTGTTATGCATTTTAATTTTATATCTTATAATACCAGAAGCATAATTTTTAGCTCAGAAATGATTGTTACTTTAAGTGGTTACTGCTCCCCTCCACCATATATTTGTTTTTTCTGGTGTTCTTTACTTCTGCTTACAGTTTTGTGCCTTTATTTAGAGTCATTTCCCCTCTATTTGAAGGATTTAAGTTTTTGTTTTGTTTTTGTTTTTGTTTTTGTTTTTTGTATTTTTATAATGGGGATTGAACCCAGGGTCACTCTACCACTGATCTACATCTCCGGTGTTTTTTATTTTTTTATTTTGAGACAGAATCTAAGTTGCCCAAGGTGGCCTCAGACTTGTCATTCTCCTGCCTTGTATCTGGGAGTTGTCAGAATTAGAGTCTTATGCTTGGCCTGAATTTAGTATTCTTATGGTGAATTTCTAATAAAAACAAAATCTCATCTTGGGTTTGTCTGGAAAAAAAATCTTTATTTTTGCCCTTATTTTTGAAAGGTATTCGGCTTAGTAAAGAATTCTAAGGTTCAGCATTTTCCAAAGACTAGTATAATAAGCTATGGTGATTTTCATTGTTTGTGTGCAAACGGAGATGACAGTCTTATTGTTGCTTTTTAGGTACAGGTATGCTTCCACATCCCAATTTTAGCAGGTTTAAATTTTTTTCTCTCTCTCTCTCTCTTTTTTTTTTTTTTTTTTTTTTTGCAGTAGCTTGACTAGTGTGTTTTCTTCGTTTTGACCCTGCTAAGAGTAAACAGAACTTCTTCACCTGTGTAGTATATCTCTCATCATTTTAAGAAAAACTGTGTCACTTATCTCTTCAATATTGTTTCTATCCCATTTTCTCTTTTCTTCTACTGGCATTTCAATTGCACAAAATACTGGGGAATGCTTTACAAGAAGGAAAACCATTGCTAGCAATTCTCATTCATGCAGCCTATAATTGCAGTACTTGGGAGGCTGAGACAGGAGTATTGCACTTTCAAAACCAGTTTCAGCAACTTAGCATGATTCTCAGCAGCCTACCAAGACCATGTTTCAAAACAAAAAATTATAAGGACTGAGGGAATAACTCAGAGCACCTGTGGGTTCAATCCCCACTCCCCCCACCACACACACAAAAATAGTTATCTATTTTGTCTTCTCTAGCATCTTACAGCATAGCAGAGATTATATCACATTCCTGTATGTGAAATATCATTTAACGGTGCCATGTATTCTCAAGTTTTTAACTCAACACCTGTTAAAACTATTGAAAATAATATAGCTGAAAAGCAATACTTTTAGAAATACAATCTTGCTTTATGATTCTTTTATAGACTGATGCAAAGTTATTTATTTACTTATTTATTTATTGAAGTACTGGGGATTCAACCCAGGGACATTTGACCTCTCAGCTATATCCCCAATTCTAATTTATTTTCAAATAGGGTCTTGCTAAATTACCAAGGCTGACCTCCAACCTGCGATTCTTCTGTGTCAGCCTCCCATGTACTGAGAGATTACAGGTGAGTATCACCAATGCCCAGCACCAAAGTCGATGTTTTTATTGTTGAATTTTGTTAAATCTTATGCAAAGAACCATATTAATGTACTAGTTGGCCATGCTATCCTACTGCAGTTGTCTTCATGGTTATGAAATAGCTACTATTCTTGTCCTTCTTTTCTTGCATCCTACAAGCTTTACCTCCATATTGGGATGGCAACTTCACTCTGATATTTCTAAGTAATTAAATGAAGTCACCCTCATCTCCATCACTGTAGTGAATTCCTTAATCATTTGCTCCAGAATCTTTATCATTGTTATTATTATTGTATCTTTTCCCTTTACCAGTCCTATTATCTTCTGGTGAGAGTGTCCTGAGAATCTCAAGCCCTCTTTTTCTTTTTCCTTCAATAAAGTCCATGTTCAGGAAAATAATAAACTTTTTCTATTATGTTATAAATTTGCAGTTCTTGAACAATCAGGTTTTGACAACTCATTTGTCCTATTAGAAATACTGAAGACTCCAAAGAGCTTTTGTTTATATGAAGAAAATCTACTGACACCACATTAGAAACTAAAGCCAATAGATTTGTTTAAAATACTTATTAGTTCATTTAAAACAGTAATATTAAACCTATTGTACCTTAACTAGTAAATAGCTTCTATGAAAAATAAATTTTCCATCATATCTGGAAACTTCTCCTGAGAAGATAACTTTACTTATTTATTTATTTATTTATTTATTTATTTATTTATTTATTTTTATTAATTGGTGCATTGTAATCATCCATCTTTGTTAGGTACAAGCTGATAAGGGCATATTTGCACGCATTTCTCATTTAACCCCTTCCCCAATTCCCACCTAGAAGATAACTTTAAAATGCAGCTAGCTTTTTTTTCAGACTCTTGATTGTTTACCTTGCTATGCAGAAGCTTTTTAATTTGATACTCTCCTATTTATTGATTCTCAATTTTATTTCCTGAGCTCTGGGGGTCTTATTGAGGAAGTTTCTATCAGTACCTATATGTTGGAGAGTTGGTCATATGCTTTCCACTAGTAATTGAAAAGTTTCTCATCTAATTTCTAGGTATTTGATTCATGTTGAGCTGACTGTTGTGTAGGGTGAGAGACTGGGGTCTAATTTAATTCTTCTACATATGGAAATCCAGTTTTCCCAGGGTTTTATGTTGAAATGGCTGTCTTTTCTCCAGCATATTTCTTGGATCCTCTGTAAAAATGTAACTGGTTGTAAGTGTGAGGATTTGTTTCTGTATCTTCTATTCTATTCCATTGTTATATGTGCCTGAAGAGAGAGCAAAGAATAAGAGAATATCTTTGCCAACTACTGCTCTGATAGAAGACTAATATCTAGAATATACAAACAATGTAAAAATTCTAACACTAAAAATAAATAACCCAATAAAAATGGGAGATTGAACTGAATGGATGCTTCCCAAAAGAATAAATACAAATGGCTAATAAATATATTAGAAATGTTCAACATCATTAGCAATCAGGGAAATGAAAATCAAAACTGCACTGAGACTTTCTCTAACTCCACTTAGAATGGCAATATCAAGAATTCTCAGCAGTAGAACAAAATTATATCACTTTCAGGGAAATGAATGGAACTAGAGAACATTATGCTAGGTAAGATTAGTCAGTCATAAAAAGTGAAAAATCAGATATTCTTCCTAATATTCAGAAGTTAGGGAGAAATTAGGACATATTGGGGACTCCAGGCAAGGGAGGATAAACCTTAGTTGAGTGAAGAAGGGTACCTAACCGAGGAAGATGGTGGGGGGTGGGGAATACCTCACTGGACATGTTGTACATACACAAACTTATCAAAGCCAGTCACTGTGCAGGAACTGGAGAAGGGCTCAATGAATGCTGTGTGCATGTATGCCTCTATCACCCTGAACTTCATCAAGATGTATGATTATAATGCACCGATAAAAATTTTTTTAAAAATAAACACATAAACCTCAAAACTGGACAAAAAAAAGAAAACAAATTATATTTAAATTTATTAATTCAAAATTTAATAGTGAGGTAAGCATTAAAAAAATGATTGTAAATTTCTACTTCTAAGAGCAATGCAATAGAAAGATCAACATAGGTTGAGCTGTATCAGAGATCTTAAGGACCATTATAAAACTATGAATCTATGTGTCTCTCTGTTAGGTATATGAGTTTCTAGTCCTATTACTTGAAACATATTCTGTTCCAGTGTTAATTGGGAATTTTTGTAGCAATATATTTATCCTGTGAAAAAAATGAAATTTATTTAGAAAAAAAAAAGAAAACAGATGAGGATGTAGGAAATAAGAACTCTTATACACTGCTATTGGGACTGTAAATTAGTATAACCAGTATGGATATCAATATGGAGTTTCCTCAGAAGACTAGGAGTACAACCACCATATGACCCAGCTATACTGCTCCTCCGTATCTTTCCCAAAGAACAGAAGTAAAAATGCTATAGTGATACATGTATATCCATATTTACAGCAGCAGAGTTCACAATATCCAAATTACAGAACCAACCTATGTATCTGTCAACAGAAGAATGGATAAAGAAAATATGATATATACACACAATGGAATTTCACTTAGCCATAAAGAAGAACAGAATTATGCCTTTTGCAGAAAAAATTATGGAAATAGAGAATATTATCCTAAGTGAGATCAGCCAGCCTTCGAAATTTAAGAGTCATATGATTTCTCTTATATGTGGAAGCTATAGAGGTACTAGGACACAAAAGGGACTTCAGACAAGTGAAGAGAAAGACCAGTACAATAGTGAAGGGCTTTGGGGGAGCAAGGTGGTGGGGAGGGGATAAAGGAGACTTGACGAAGGAAACAGTCCAAAGAATGCTCTGTCCATATATGAAGGTATCACCACCAATCTCACTAATATATACAGGGTGGAGCGGGGTGGAACCAGAGGGAATCACACCAAGTTCTGCATGTATGCCTGTTTGTGTCACTTTGAACCTCACTATGATGTATAATTACAACACATCAATAAAAGTATATTAAAATCAAAGGCAAATAACCTCATATTGCTTTTATGGAAACTTGTTTTGACTTGTAGAATCCTGAAAGAGTCTCATTGACCCTTCAGAGGTCCCTAGATTCCAGTTTGGAAAATGTTGATATAGATTGTAAGATACTGCACGAACAGATGTTACTTAACTAAATGGGCAGTCTAATGCCCTCATTTTAACATGAAAAACTAGAAGTTACGAGTTGAAATTTTTTCATAAGTTCTCTCAGCTGGGGGCAGAAGCAGAACAATGACCCAGATCTTCTTTCCCTCCTGCATGCTTTACAAAAACTAAACTGACTATTCTTGGCAACAAGGACTAAATTAATTAGATGGAGGCACAGAACATTAATTATGGAACCTCAGGCATCGGTTGATAGATTGGTAGGTTTCTGGGAAGCAGCAGGCCTTTTCAGCATCTCCCAAATCACACCAGTTAGGAAGTTCCACATTCTGTCTGTGTCAGATCTATGTCCAATATCATCCAGCCTCATCTTCTATAGTGACACAGGCAAAATGACATTGCAGGAGAAAAGAATAACAATTAAAGTAACAAAAAATTCCTCTACTGTCTATTACCAAACACATAAAACATCAAGCAGGGACATGAGAAATTCCCTCTTATGGGCAGTGACACATGCTGAGGGTACTTAACTTGGTCAGCTGTTAGTGGTAGTGCAGTGGCTAATCAAAAGAGGTTTCCGTTGTCCTTCAGTGCCTCAAGAAGGTATGAACTATTTCACCACTAGTGCCTCAGCTTGTATCTCACTAAGGGTCAAAAATATGGCTCAGTAGCATGACCACAAATGCACCCATCAAGAGAAGAAAAAGCAACTAGGCATGGTGGTGCATGCCTGTAATGACTAGTACTTGGGAGACTGCGAATGGATCTCAGGTTCGAGATCAGTTTCAGCAATTTAGTGAGACTCTCAGAAACCTAGTAAAACCTTGTTAAAATAAAACAGAAACAGGTGCTGGGTGTGTAGATGGGAGGTAAAGTACCCCTGGGTTCAATTTCCAGTGGCACACAGACACACACGCAGACACACAGACACACACACAAACACACACACACACACACACACACACACACACACACACACCAAAACAATAACAATAAAAAAAAAGAAAGAGAGGAAAAAACACTCAGTGTCAAGAATATGGCTCAGCAACAAGAGCACAAGTGCATCTAACAAATGAGGGAAAAGCACTATTGGGCACCTTCACTGGACAGACATGTTAGGATGCTGCTCTCCTGTCATCTTATGTAGTAAGGTACCAATACAGGTATGCATTCAGGAGTCAGGATGCTTGAGTTTAAGTCTGAAGCCTATCTTTTGCTAATTAAATGGTTAGAAAAACTTTAACCAAATAGTAACTTTAGACTACATACTATGATTTGTCAGTGGGATGGAATTTAACCTAAGAAGCACAAGAATATTTTGTAAAGAACTACAGAAAACTATTGTGGTAGTAAACATTGGGAAAAAATGTTTAAAGTGAATACAAGCATACTTGTGTGATACCAATTACAATTCTTATTTATTGCCAAATATCTTGTCATTTTGCTTGTACTGTAAAAGCTATGCTAGTTTCTTCCCAATACTTCTTGATATGGTTTACAATTCCTTCAAGTAAGTACCATACTGTAAGATGAAAACTTATTCTGAAATGTAACACATAAATTTCTTTTCCATCAAAGCATTTTTCCATGCAGAAAGTTGGGGCTTTTATTTTAAAATCTTCTACTAGAAATTGTGATGTTAATTTGGTAAATAATATACTTAAAGTTATACTTCTGCAATGTGTTTTTTTCAAAATACATTATATGGTGAAAACTTCTCTTATAAACTACAGAAGGTTAGAAAAAGTTATTTCATAAATGAATAACAAGAAGCAATACTCTGAGCCAACTTAGTTAGGGTCCAGGGTCTGTCCCCATTCACAGCTTCTGGAGTGAGCAGTGATTTATTTTTTTGCCATGATTTCCAAAACTGTAGGAATGTGTTTTTGTTTTTTGTTTTCTGTTTTTTTTGGGGGGGAGGGGGGTACTAGGAATTGAACTCAGGGGCATTCTCCCTCCGAGCTATACCCCCAGCCCTATTTTTTATTCTTTATTTTGAAAGAGGGTCTCACTAAGTTGCGGAGTGCCTCACTAGGTAGCTGAGGCTGGCCGTGAACCTGGATCCTCTGGTCTCAGCCTCCCAAATGCTGGGATTACAAGTGTGCGCCACCATGCCCGGCTTGTAGGAATGTTTCAAACATACTTTTTTTTTCTACTGAAATTTACATAATTTAAGTATACAAAATAAAAACCAACAGTAAATTAACAAAGAAAATAAGCAAATATTTTTTGTAACATATTTAAACACAGAAGCTTAACACAAAGTAAGAGATTCAAGGAAGGAAGAGATGGTTGAATCTTAAATAAAGTCAAGAAGTCAATAAGAGCTTGAGCTTCCAAGGGGAAAAGTGTTGGCCCAGGTCAGGGAAGATTAGGAAATGAAGGTGCCTAGCCAGCAAATACTGTCTTGGTAGGCAGATGAAATCTCCCAGGTAACAGACACCTGTGGCAATCTTTGTCTGAGCCAAGTGTCAGATCCCCAATCTCTTCTTCTTATGGAAACAACTCTCCTTGGCAGAAATGGGGATGTAAAATACATCTCTTCATATTCACTGGAGATGTACTTCACGAAGGCAGATTTCCTCTACAGATGCACAAAAGAGTTGCCTTTCAGAGTTAATGTTCTGTCTGTAGTTTCTCAGAATAGCCATCTTGAAATATATTTGGGGTGACATATTTGGGGTCCCACAACTATTTTTGTGTTTTCTTTGTAGAAATATCATTCAGGTCCTTCGCCCATGTTTAATCAGTTTATTTTATTTTTGCTGTTGTGTAGTGGGAGTTCCTAACATTTTAGGATATTCGGGTCCTACTAGGTATATGGTTCACAAATATTTTCTCCCATTCTATAGGCTGATTTCTCACTCTGTTGATTATTTCTTTTTGCTGTGCAGGAGACTTCTGATTAGATGTAGCCCCATTTGTTTACTTTTCCTTTTGTTGCCTGAGCTTTGGGTGTGATATCCAAAATAAATCATTACCAAGCCCAGAGTCAAGGAGCTTTCCTGCTGTGTTTTCTACTGGAACTGCTATGATTTCTGGTCTTATTTTTAGGTTCTCAAGTTATTTTGAGTTTATTTTTTGTGTATTATGTAATGTAAAATGCAATTTTTTTTCTTTTAGTTGTTAGTGCTCAGTTTTCCCAGATTTTTTTGTTTTAATTGAAGACACAATTCTTTCTCTCATTGTGTCTTCCTGGTGTCTTTTTTTCAGTTATTTCACAGTTAGTTGACTGGATATGTTTGGGTTTATCACTGAGCCCTATTTTGTTGTGCAGGTCTATGTGTGTGCTTTTATGTACTGCCATACTGTTTTGGCTAATATAGCTTTGTAAAACAATTTGAAATCAGGAAGAATGATGTCCTCAACTTATTTTTTTCCTCAAGATTGTTTTGATTATTTGGGGTCTTTTGAGGTCTAAAAACAAATAAGAGGAGTTTAAAAGTGATACGAGTCATGAAGCCTATTGAGCCTCTGGGTAATATTGAATACAAAGGTCTCCTAAGAGGCTTTGATGATTTTTAGAGAAATTTTGCCTTTAGGTTTTAGCAAATCCAGTCATAGTTCACTCAAGTCTTCAAGATTTCCCATCTCTAGGCCTTTGTTTGATCTCTTCTGACCACATTTGAAAATCAGCTGCAAGTGAAGGAGCAGAGTGGATTTGTGAAGGAGTGAGATAGTAGAAGCAGGAAAGAGGAACACATACTATTTGGAGCAGTTCTGAACTTCTTGCTTCTAGGGATCTACATTTAAGCCCATTTCACACTTCTGAGCACACCTCTAAACCAATCCTTAGAACTTATCCCAGGTTAAACTGGGAGGCAAACTTTTCAGTACCCATGGCAGCTATGATCTGTCTGTAATCTTTCTTTTGCTTTTTTTACTCTTACATCTCTTGTATTATAACTGCTTAAGTGAACTCATGAATAAAACTTCCAAAATGATATATTTTGTGTTTTTTTCTGTAGAACTGTTTTCCAAGCAGTCTGTTGAAGAAGAATCTATGCTTAGAAAGCTCTTTGCAGACTCATTAATTTGATGGCTTCGGAGAGAGAATCCATAGTTGTGGAAGAAATCAAGAAAAGATTCAATGTAATCTGCTTGCCATAATAAAGTTTTTGCTAGGTAAATCCATTGACAAAAAAATTGATAACCTTTGGATAAATGTAAAACAGTAACTGTTGTACTGAAAATTTTAGGCATAAGAGCCTGATGTAGTCATGCACATTTGTAATCCCAGTACTTGGGAGGCTGAGAAAGGAGGATCATAGGTTCAAGATCAGTCTCAGAAATATAGCAAGTTCCTCTTTCAAAATAAAAAACAAAATAGGTCTGGGGATATAGCTCAGAGGTAGAGTGCCCCTAAGTTAAATCCCTAGTGTCTTTCTCTCTCTCTCTCTCTCTCTCTCTCTCTCTCTCTCTCTCTCTCACACACACACACACACACACACACACACACACACACACCACATGGGTCTGCAGTTGGGTGCAGTCACATGCCTATAATCCCAGGACTTGGGAGGCTAAGACAGGAGAATTACAGATTTGAAGCCAGCCTCAACAATTTAACAAGTCCCTGTTTTAAAATGAAAACATATATACATACATATATATATGTATATATGTATGTATATATATGAGAGACTGGGAGTGTAGTTTGGAGATTGAGCACCAATATAAAAAAAGAAATAAAGCATAGGAAAGGAAAGGAGAGAGGGAGGAAGGAAGAAAGGAAAAAAAGGAGGAAAGACAGAAGGAAGGATAAAAAAAGAGGAAATCAATTTAAAAGGCATTTGACAACATAGCTACACACAGAACATATGTACATACTGAATATATATCCTTAAAATACAAAGTATGTGATATAATGGAAATGTCAAATTCACAAAGCAAACTGGGAATGAGAACTATTACTGGATCATACTTTTATACATGTAACTTCAACTAGTGTGGTAAAGCAGGACAGTGATGAGAAATTTAGGGAAGCACATTAAAATGTCAGAATTTAATGCACACCAGACTTATTTCAGATTATAAAAGATATGAAGTCCAGGAGGAAGCAAAGCTATTAATAAAGACATTAGCTTACATAATAACTAGAAGAAAAGAAAAATAAGAGAAGGAAAAAAGAAAGAAAAAGAAAGAGGGGCTTTCTTCTGCTTTTTGCAAAAAAAAAGTTTCCTTCACCAATATTCTATTCTTCCTAAATGTCAGAAATTTTACCTATAAAAACTATAATAGAATATATGAATTCAATATATCCCTTTTAGCATATGTGTGCATTTGCAGTGGGAAATACACAGCACATACAGGGAAAGTATATTGTAGTCAGAACCACTAGATGGCAGCATACACTAGTTCTCTGAAAAAGAATTATGCTACCTTTTTATTTATTTCTGCGACAGACTTTCTATTCGGCCATTTTCTCCACGTGTTAAAAATAACAAGAAATTGTATGTTGCTTAAAAATTTTTAAATAATCATATCACATGTAAGAAAATGTGATTCATTTTATGTAACTATTTTTTCAATCATGAGTTTAATGGTATGTTAAACACTTAGATGAATAAAAATACCAACCTGTGTATACATAAAGATATATACAGATATGTATATTATAGTCAACATGTATTATTCATGTATAAGCACGTATAAGTATATATATATATGTGTATACACACACACACACACACACACACACACACACACACATAGAATGCTAATTGCCACGGTATGAGAAGAAAATGCTTAAAACACATTTTTACCTTCTAAAACCCTCACCAAGTGTTACCTTTCTCTTTGCCAGAGAATATTACATCTGCTGCTTCATGTGAAAGATCGAAAACACCTGAAACTTTCTTCCTTGTTTTTGCCTATTGCAAATTTCATCTTTTCCACCTTTTGTGTGGGTACTTTTGGGTATCTCCATATCTATGCAGATCTGTTATTTCTTTGAGAGCTAGAGGGGTGTCTCATCCATCATATGTGCTGGATAAAATCAGGGAATTATGAATTAATTTGTGTCTGAATTAATTAATTTATCATAGAAAAATAATTTTTAAAGTAAGTCATGTCACAAGCTAGGCCATGAGTTTTAAAGACAATATATTGGAAAATCCATATCATTAAATTTCCTAGCCAAGCAGAGTGGCACTTGCTCGTAATTCCAGTAGATGGGAGCCAGAAACTGGAGGATTGCAGATTTTAAGCCAGCCTCAGGAATTTAGCAAGACCCTCAGCAACTTAGTGAGACTCTGTTTCAAATAAAATAAATAAATAAAATAGAGCTAGAGACATAGCCCAGAGGTAGAATTCCCCTGTATTCAACCTCCAATATTACACACACACACACACACACACACACACACACACACACACACACACACAGAGGCATGCACACATACACACAGGCACACATTCTTAGATGATAGATATTTAGTTTCTTCAATTATCAATTAGAAAATTGCAATTTCTCCTTCTTCTAATATCACTTTCCCCCAATACCGAATTTGGAAAGGGAGAGAGCCAAAAACAGAAGGGATAGGAGGAGAGAGAGATCCTATCCTGCCTTCACTCCAACTATGATATATATAATCAAATCTACCAAAACACACACACACACACACACACACACACACATCTACCAAGTTTACCCTCCCACCCCCACCCCCCAAAAAAAAAGATCTACCAAAGCCTTCTGCCTATAGTTGGCAACAGAATATAATGCAGATAATGCAGTCTATGTATGTGTAGTGGTCACAGATGGAACTAGGGACTATAGATATAAGGGCCCAAAAGATTAGCTATGCAATGATTTCCTGTTGTGAGCTGGCTACATTTCTCTTTCAGGTCTTTGGTGTGAAGATCATTCAATTCCAGTTCTAAAATAAGGTCTCTTCTCTGGGAAATTGTAACTAGAGACTGAGACTGTAAAATCTATTCACTTAACAGAAATCTATTCATCCCAACTCTCCATGAGGCGCTGTGCCAGGTTCTGTGTGTGTTTGGGGGGAGGGGATACAAAGAAAGACATATTCAAAACATTCTTCTTCCAAAAACTTAAAAGTGAATCATCTAAATAAATCACAACATTTTATAGTCTTACTGTTCCATAATTTATTAGCACTTAAAACGCATATAGCACAATTAGTCAGAGAAAATTGAAATATCTTGCAATTTTTTTTCTTACTCATACATCTAACATATGAAGAAATCAGATCTTACCAGCTTATTTTTTTAGACAAAGTAATTGAAATTCTTAAAAGAAATGGTTTTCTCCAGGCTGTGGAGTGATGGGATTATATAACCATTTTCACTAGCATGATGCTGGCATTCTATTCTAACTCCTATAAAATCCTGATTGAAAACAACTTGTCAAGCAATAGGTACAACAGCAAATGTGAATCCATGAGTATGTTTTCATTCAGTATCACTGTTAATATGATAATGCCATAGGACAGCTCTGAGTCCAAAAAATATTTAGTGGAAGATATTTTATTTCAGTTTATCCCAGAAAATTACATAGGATTTACCGCTCTTATTTCAAATCTATTAATTTGAAGTATTTTTTTTCCATTTTTAGCTACTTACTGACTTAATCTATTTACTCTTCAGTGAATGCATTAAAGGGATGGTGAGGCAGGAGATCAGATGTATTTCTGTGCACCTGGACATTTTCTCCCTCTTGCTGGTGAATGGAATGCTGGCAAGAGCAGATCTGTCACTCAGACAGAGGAAACAGATGGAGTGAGAAAATTTCTATGTACAGACAGCCCTGAGGAGCTGTGCAGAGAACAAATTCAACAGACATCTCATTCTCAATCTGCCTTCACATTGTATTTATGATTTTGTGAAAATGTCTAGTTACTTTAACTGAATGTTGAGTTGAATTACCAGTGTGCATCCTAATCGAACAATAGCTCTTTGTATAGCATAAAAGAAATTCAGAGTTCCAGGGCTTATACATGAAATCCTAAAAGTAGAATTTTATAACTTGAACTTTATTCTTAATTTTTGCTTATTTTGGAGCATGATACTGAAAAAACATTTGAAGATACTGATTGCTGATAATATAAAGTGTGCATATGTATACAAAATATTTAATAAATATATATTATTTAATAAAATAGTGATGAAATAATTCTGGTTAACAATAATCAAAATAAAATAATTAGATAAAATAGTCAACTATAAATTTAAAGATAAGTAACTAACCAATTAGTTACTGAGCTGGGATAACAAAATATATTGAGCAGGCATTCATTGAAGAGGGTAGAGGCTGTGACACCATGCATTTTTCTCATGTGGTTCAAAAGTCCTCAGACAACTGAAGAAATGGTATTTATAGGAAGAAACCAGTTACATATGTTCATAGAAAAAATAACTTTGACATGTATATAGTTAATAGTATTTCTTAAAAGTTGGTTATACACTGAAAATCAAAAGATTTCAAAGCACCAGTTTTACTCACTGATCTCCAGTTTCCCAAGTAGCCCATGACAGTTCGGATGAATAAGCCTATTGATTTACAGAGTGAAGAGTGGCTCTCATAAGTTTGTATTGCAGATGAATCATTCCAGAGAGTAAAACAAATAAGCAAGCAAAACAAAACTGATTTCCAAAGCTTCCATTTTGCATCTTTAATAATGTTCACCTAGTAATCAGTGTCATCGTGTAAAGCGAGATGTAGGAAATGAGATTCTGAAGGGAAGTAAGAAATCACACCCCACCTCCACTGGTGACATTCTCTTCTCATTGTGCCAGGTAATTGCCTATGCTGTGGATGTGGCAGTGGGGAAGAATGGAGACATAGTGAGGTTGTGGGTTCAACAGTAGCCATGGAATGAACCGCCTGCCCCACATATTTATATGGGATCCCTAACTTCCCCAATGGCGGTATTAGAGATAAGGCCTTTACGGAGGTTATCAAGGTTAAATGAAGTAAAAAAGGTGGAGACCAAATTATTTAGAATTAGTGCCCTTATCAGGAGACGAAGAGACACCTGAGCTTTCTCCCAGAGAGCTCAGCAAGAAGGGGACAAACCTTGTGGCCAGAAAAACAGCTTTCACCAGTATCCAACTATGCTGAGACCCTGATTTTGACTTTGAACCTTCAGAACTATGAGAAAATAAATTTCTGTGGTGTAAGCCACACAGTAGGTGGGTTTTTTTATAGCAATCTGGGTCAACAAAATGTATGTCTACCCAGAATCAGAATGTGATCTTATTTATTTATTTATTTATTTATTTATTTATTTATTTATTTATTTTTCCAGTACTGGAGATTGAACCCAGGGGCATTCTACCTCTGAATTACACCTCCAGTCCTATTTTTCATCCTTTGTTTTGAAACAGGGTTTTACTAAGTTGCAGAGGGCCTAAGTAGTTGAGGCTGGCTGCGAACCCAGATCCTCTGGGCTCAGCTTCCCAAGTACTGGGATTACAGGCATGTGCCACCACGCCCAGCTGTGATCTTTTTTTTTTTTTTTTTTTTTTGCGGTACTGGGGATTGAACTCAGGGGCATTCTACCACCGAGCTATACCCCCAGCCCTAATTTTTATTCTTTATTTTGAAACTGAGTCTCACTAAGTTGCGGAGTGCCTCACTAGGTAGCTGAGGCTGGCCGCGAACCCGGATCCTCCGGTCTCAGCCTCCTGAATGCTGGGATTACAAGCGTGCACCACCACGCTAGCTGTGATCTTATTTAAAAATAGCATCTTGATAAATGTAGTTAAGAACCTCAAGAGGAGATCATCCTGGATTAGAGTGAGCCCTAAGTCAAATGGCAAGTGTTCTCAGATTAGAAGTTTAGAAGACACACAGAGGAGAAAGTAAAAGAAGATGGAGATAGAGATTGGAGTGAGGTATATACAAGCTAAGCAACTCCAAGGATGCTAGCAGCCACCAGGAGCTAGGAAAGAGGCGTGTAATGAATTCTCCTTCGGAGCCTCCAGAAGTAAGCCACGCCATCAATACCTTGTATTGAGATGTCTGGCCTCCATAACTCTGAAAGAATAAAGATCTGACATTTTAAGCCATAGAGTTTGGAGGGAATTTGTTATATCAGACATAAGAAACTAATAAAAGTATTCTTTCCACAACCAACACATTAGCTGGACACTGCTGTGCACATTTCTTGATAAAAATATGATTGTAAACAACCACCAAAGAAAGCATGAAGAAGCCAGGCGTGATGGCACATGCTTGTAATCCCAGTACTTGGGAGGCTGAGACCTGAGGATCCAGGTTCGTGACCAGCTTCAGCTACTTAGTGAGGCTCTCTGCAACTTAGTGAGACCCTGTTTCAAGATAAAGAATAAAAAAATAGGACTGGGGGCGTAGCCTGGAGGTAGAATGCCTCTGGATTCCATCCCCAGTACCACAAAAAAAAAAAAAAAAAAGAAAGCACAAAGAAAGGATTTGGGTACTCTTATACTCAATTACTATCATTCCATCTCTGGCCCTGGCAAACAATAATCTGTCTCTATCACTATAATTTGGCCTTTTTTTTTTGGCTTATTTAGAAATTCTTATAACTGGAATCATAGATTATGTAGGGGTGTTTTTGTTTTTGTTTTTGTTTTTGTTTTTGTTTTGTACTAGCGGCAGTTGCACCCAGGTGTATTCTATTATTCTACTTCCTAGCTACACCTACACTCCTGGCCTTTTATATATAACCTCCTGTCTCAGCCTTCCAAGTACTAGAATTACAAACACATGCCACAACGCCCAGTTCAGTATTTGGTCTTTCTGACCAACTTCTTTCATTTAGATGATGCTTTTGATATTCACTCATGTTATTGCATATATTAGTAGATCTGTTAAATTAGAAAAACATGTTTGATAACAATAAGTGACCCTAACAGATTGTGTTCAGAAAGCTTCCCTGCTTATCAATGCAGAGATAGAGGAATCTCCAGCTGTATTCAATATGTAAACATTTTCAGAAAGGGAACTACTGTAGTACATCTCTGAGATAATCAATGTACATGGTATTTGATTATGAAAATGAAATGACATTTGTTGAAGAATGCTTCTATTTGCTAGCAATTTATTTGGGATTGACACCTTCTCCTAGCTAAAGACAAAAATTCAAATGAACCAAAACCTTCTCAGTGAATTTTGTGTCAGCAAGGAGGGGTGTCTCTCTTGATGAACAGCCAGCAAGTTCCTTAAGATTCAATACATTCCATTTTCAGCATCACATTGGACTACTATGTTAGTTTTGGAGTTATTCTTGACATATATTTGGAGTTTTCACTAATATAGCAAAAAGAAGATGTGGCGTTCAAATATATATTTCGATACTCTCAGATATTTACGGATTTGATTCAGTAGCCTTAATATATTCTGCAAGTGGCAAGTGGTTTTTAATCCAGAAATATTTTTTAGTGTCACTTTAATTTACACATTGATAATTATTAGCTGTCACTGGTGCCAATAATGCAAATTTTGATAGTCTCATGACACTTTCACTTAAAGAGTTTTGTTTGATGGTAGACAATCCATTCTCTTTCAAGTGGCAAAGGATTATGAAGTTGGGTTTACTTGTTTGGACATTTTTTTCTGTTACTTTACGATTCCAACATTTACTGATACTTGAAAGTGTAGGTTTTAGAAACATTCAAGGTTTTCTAGGGAAAAAAATGTTCTAGTTATGCTGTGATATACTGCTCCTGGAGCTCACTGTGAGAAAGTGGCTTAGGTGTCATAATATTAATAGGTTTGGTTATTAGAGTATAAAGTAAAAAATTAAAAGAAAATTTGCTACTTACAGGTGATATAAAGCTGACTATTTCATAAATAATTATAGTTTAATAGTTAATATAATATATTAATCAAGGCTATCCTTGGCAAAATTGTACCTGTTAAGTAATTTGATTATAAAAACACATTCACACTCATGTTATTAACACTTGTTAATGAAGTTAATATAACACTTTAGTCCAAGTTCTATGTTTGGTTCTTTTCACTTTAGAGTCAAATATATTTGCTTATTTTCTTACTTTCATAAGGATTTTTAAATTAGTTTTTATTATTGTGGCATGAACACTTACCAAGAGATCTAGCCACCTCACAAATTTCTAATTGTACCATACAACAGTGACTATAGGCACGATGTTTATTCAGAACTTTTTCATCTTGAATAACTGAAATTTTACAACCATGGAAGAGAAACTTTACATTTACTTTACATTTTCTCTTCCCCCAGTCCTTGAAAATTACCAGTTCACACTCTGTGCAAATTCTTTCTGCATATATTTTGTTGAGAGTTTCTAAAAATTTATTTTTTGTTTGTTTGTTTCGGCAGTTTAAGAGATAGAGTCCAGCGCCTCCTATACCTACAGGCCAGGCAAGTCCTCTATCACTGAGCTATATCCTCAGCAGAAGGATGCTTTTGATTCTTTGAGGTGTGACAGGACTAGATGCAGATAGGAGGAGCAGGGATTTGTTGCATAGTAAGGGCCATGAGAGAAAACCATGTGGGAGCAGTCTTTATGGACTTGTCCGGATAAATATAACTAAGTAATTGATCATTTAAAATAATAAGAAAGAATTATTGATATTTTTCCAAGTGACTGTGTGTCAACAATGAGAGATATATGTTTATCTTTCAACTGAGACACTTTTGTTTTAAAATTTTATTGTGGTGATGCATACACACACACACACACACACACACACACTTAGACAGTAGTATCATGAGTCCATGTAACCCTTCATCTAGGTTCAGTATTTATCAACTTGTGATGAATTGCCAACCGCTTTCACCCAGAGTACTTAAGTGTACTATCCTGAGTCATGCCTTGAGCCAAACAGTCTCATTTTAACCCATATTCTGTTCTTTCTCCTCCACCCTGGCCAACTCATACCAAAACCTCTCTGCCCTTCTTTGTGTTCTTCCTTTTAGTTGCTGCTCTGATGGATTGACTCTGCCAGAAGACAGACTCTTAAACAGCAGTGCTACATGGAATCATCTCAAAGGGAGGAGAGAGACCAGCTGTGCCACCTGCCCGCCCCTCCTTTGCTCTCACCCTTCACTTCCTGATGGCTGTGGCCCAGGCCCTGGTACATGTGAAGATCGTTCTCCTTCGATTCTGGCTATTGGTGTCTCTGTTCCTTTCTAGATGGCCCCTGACTGGACACTCCCATTACCACAGGCCCCCAGAAGTGGTGATACCCTCCAGGCTAACCAGTAGAGACATGAGGGCTCCAGGCTGGCTCTCCTACAGCCTGCATTTTGGAGGCCAGAGACATATTAGTCACATGAAGGCCAAGAAGCTCTTGGTGTCCAGAGACCTCTCTGTGTTCACCTACACTGACCAGGATGCTCTAATTGAGGACCAGCCTTTTGTCCAGAATGACTGCCACTATCATGGCTTTGTGGAAGGGGACCCAGCGTCCCTGGTGGTCCTCAGCACTTGTTTTGGTGGTTTGTGAGGAATGCTACAGACAAATGGCACTGCTTATGAAATCAAGCCTTAAACTCTTTCTGCCACATTTGAACTTCTGCTATGAGATTGACAATAAAGACACACACTCCTTACCCATGAGCTGTGGGTTGAGATAAGAAGAAATAGCATGGCAATTAAAGTTTCAAAAGGATAATAGTTACACTGATGTAGAGTTCCTATTTGGGCTGGTGCATCCACCTATGGCTTCTGGAACTGGCAATTGTGGTAGAATATGAACAATTCCTTTATTGGGGAAGTAGTATCTCAAATGTAGAGAGAGATATAGTAGTTGGTATCAACTTTACAGATTCCCTTTACAATTCATTGGAAGTTTATTTATTTTTCATTGGGCTTAGGATCTGGACTACAAGGAACCCCTATCAAGCAGATTCCACATGTACAATAATGAGACAATTTTGCATATAGAAGAAAATGAGCTTTAATTCTTCTGTGCATCATGACATTACACATATTGTCCATAAGGCAAGATTTCTCTTCTAAAGTTCAGACAAGTAGATATTATCTTGGTGTACGCATTATAGAACTGAATTGTGGATCAGAATGTCGTGTGGATGATAATCTGTATTTCTTTAGAATGATTTTGATACTTGAGCTTGGTCATTTACTGGGAGTGTTTAATGATGATAATTATTGTACATGTGGGAATAAAGTATGCATAATGAATGCTAGACTTGAGACCTCAGAATCATTCAGTAACTGCAGTTTTATACTGCATTTGGAAAGCCATTACCAGCAGAAGCTGTATACGCAATGCACCAAATCCAGAAAGCATCTTCACAAGGATGCACTGTGGGAACGATGTGGCTGAAGAAGAAGAAAAGTGTGATTGTGGATCTTTAAAATGTGTACAGAAGATCTGTGTTGTTCACAAAACTGCACTGTGACTTCTGGGGCTGCTTGTGCTACTGGGGCTTTGTTGCAAAAACTTCCAGTTGGTGCCATCAGGTATGGTGTGGAGAGAACAGGACAATGGGTGTGATCTGCCAGAGTGGTACATTGGCACCTCACCTAAGTCTAGAATATTTTTACATGGAGGATGTCATCCCTTGCCTGGAAATTGACATGTGCTACAAAAAAAGATGCACATGCAGTGTAGGAACATTTTTAGCAAAGAAGCCAAACGTGCAAATTGGACTTGCTACTTGGAAATGAACACCCTGAGGTGACCATTTTGGTCACTGTGGTATGGAAGACACTCGATATCCAAAATGTAACATCTCAAATATCCAGTGTAGGAGAATCCAGTGTCAGAATGTGATACAAATTCCCCATTTGAAAAACTATATGACTGTGCATTGGGCTCAGTTCAATAGTACCAACTGCTGGGGTACTGACTACCATTTGAGAATGAATATATGTGATATCAGGGAAGTGAAAGATGGTGCAGAATGTGGTCCAGATTATATATGTCTCCACAAGAAGTGTGTCCATAGGCCACTTTGGGAAGATGCTTGTTTGCCTAATACCTGCCACAAAACAGGGATCTGTGACAATAAACATCACTGCTATTGTAAGTGGCCCCACCCAACTGTCTGAAAAGGCTATGGAGGTCCTGTTGATAGTGGCCCACACCCTTGCTTAGTAAAGTGTCTCCCCCTGATTTTTCCTTTTAATAATTTTTGGATTTTTTTTCTGTGATTTTTCTTTCCTTCTTTGTTACTTTTTATGATGGATATGCACATCAAACGACATGAGAAAGCAGAGAAAACTAAAAATTCCACCCAAGAGTCACAAGGTTGAAACTTTACTGAAGGAAGAAAAACAGAGTCCAAACCTTGCAGAAGGAATAAAAGCAGAAAGCAAACACTCTATTGAGAAAGAAGAGTAAAATGCGACAGTCCACTGCGAAAGCAAAGCCATGGGTTCAATTCTGGCTTGAAAACTAAAGTCCCAAATTTACAGTTGCAGAAAATAAATTCAATCCTACTGAAAATTTCCCAAGTATTAATTTTTAGTGGTCTTGAAGTAGAAATGTCACAGTATTTGTCAGACATCACTGGGGGAACCTCAGAGATCAATTATTATTATTGATCATAATTATTAGCCCATGAATATTAGTGGCTTATTTTTCATTGGACTCTGCTCTTCATCTTTATTTGCAAAAGCACAACTTAGGGAGGGTGTGTGTGTGTGTGTGTGTGTGTGTGTGTGTGTGTGTGTGTGTGTGTCTGTGTGTTTCAATTTGCTGTCTCACAACTCTAAACCTTTTTTCCCTTTTCACTTTGCTTAGTCACATGGAGACAGGGACCCTGTGAATCACATTTTTTTTTTTTTTTTTTCATATTGGTTTCTGCCAATGAGAAAAAAGTAGAGAGAGCAAATGATTTGAGTAATGTTCATGTCAGTGTTGATGACTCAGAAACAGCTTTCACCTGGCAGCTGCTGTTGATTTGGGTCTGCACATTATTATTGTTGTTAAAAGAAAATCTTTAGAGAAATTATTTTGGAAAAGTTTATTTGGGCAAAGAATGATTTAAATGTCAGGCATCTTTCAGAACTAGAAGTCCAGAGATCTGAACCCAGCAGAGAGAAAAAGGAAGTGATGCACAGATATGGTTTGAGTAGTTAGAGCTGGGTGATTGCAGTATTTGGCAGCTTGAGATTGATTGGGTCTTGGCTATTGTGATGGGCTGGGACCCAGCTATTTGTTATAAGGATGTACTCTTTTTTTTTTTTTTTTGCGGTACTGGGGATTGAACCCTGGGGCATTCTAACTCCGAGCTATACCCCCAGCCCTATTTTTTATTCTTTATTTTGAAACAGGGTCTCACTAAGTTGATGAGTGCCTCATTAGGTAGCTGAGGCTGGCCGCAAACCCGGATCCTCCGGTCTCAGCCTCCCAAATGCTGGGATTACAAGCGTGCTCCACCACACCCCGCTGAACTTTAGTCTTTTAAAAGCCATCTTGGATGTCAGAATATGTGTCATGGTATTATTTTAATAATGGCTTGATAATGTACTTTAAGGGAGAGGCAGGGTGTGGTGACACACACTTGTAATCCCAGCATTTGGGAGGCTGAGACCTGAGGATACTGGTTCTCCGCCAGCCTTAGCTACCTAGTGAGGCATTCTGAAACAGTGAGACCCTGAAACTCTGTTTCAAAATAAAGAATACAAAATAGGGCTGGGGGTGTAGCTCGGAAGTAAAATGCCCTTGAGTTCAAACCCCAGTACTGCAAAACAACAACAACAACAAAAAAGACAGAGAGATTGGGGGAGGGGGACTACATTTACATAACACTTTTACAATACATTTTTGTAATTGTTATTAATTAAACTTTTCTTAGGTATGACTATATTTGTTTTTTGTAATTTTTTGCTATCTCACTTCTACTTTGTGTAGTTTTAATTTATAATTTAATATGATTCCATTTTATTTGTATGTCAGTTAAAGTTTGATTTTTATGTTTTTGGTCATTAAATTATGTTTTGCAATATATGTTATTTAAAAATGTTAGCATATCATCATATAGCACTAGATTTCACAGATGCTTGTTCAATATCCTCCCTTCTATATTTTCAGGTATTTCATCACCTTACTTACCTATATTCTAAAATCACCCAATATATTATTATTGTTTACACAAGCAGCTAATGGTTAAATTAATTTTAAAAAGAAAATATAAGATTTTACTTTACTTTCAAATATTTCTTCTTTGATACTCCACCTCTTTGAGCATATATTCAGACTTATATTAGTTTTATTCTTCCTGAAGATCTTTTAATATTTTTTGCATGGCAGTTGAATGTCCACAGTTTTGGTTTAAGGATGACGTTGAATTCGCCTTCATTTTGAAGAATAATTATGTAGATATGGAATTCTACATTAGTAGGATTTGCTTTTTCTCTCAACACTATTAAGATTTCACTTATTTGTTTTTCATCATTTTGGGGGATAAGTTTGTTGTCATTCTTATCCTGCCTTTACTCTAATTTTGGTGAACCTCACCTACTAGCTTCCTTCCAGATTTTCCATTTATCTTTTTTTCCCTAATTTTAATATAATGTTCCTATGTGGTGTGTGTGTGTGTGTGTGTGTGTGTGTGTGTGTGTGTGTGTGTGTTTGACATTTACCAAAGTTATGGTTTGGGGTGTTTGTTTACTTGTGGGCTTATTTATTTATTTATTTTGGTACTGGAGATTGAACCAAGGAGTATTCTACCACTGAGCTACAAACCCAACCCCTTTTATATTTTAATTTTGAAAAAGGGTCTCATTAAGTTGCTAAGAGTCTTAAAGTTGTTGAGGCTGGCCATAAACCTTCCATCTTCCTGTCTCAGCTTCTCGGGTACTGGGATTATAGGAGTGCTCCACCAGGCTTGGATATAGTTATGTTTTCTGAGCTTCTTAGTCTGTGGATTATTTTTTGTCACTAATTTTGTCTGATTCTTGGAAATTATTGTATCTCTTGTTCTTTTCCTCTTATATTTTCATAACACATGAGTTACTCTTTGGAAATTTTCTGGTAGTTCATGAATAGTCTTTTATGTTTATTTAGGACAAGATACTAGCAGAGGCCAAAATTAAATTGATGAGTAATAAATTTTGTAAGGTGAAAAAATGGATTGAAATAGATTCATTTTAAAATATAAGAGTTAAAGAAACACTGATCATTGTAGTTGGAATCATACTACTGAAAAAATAAGATAATTCTCCCTAAAAAAAAAAAAAATCAAACAATTATGCATTCAAATTGCCTCCAAACTAATCATGAGCAATTTGAAGACTAATTTGAGGCCTAAAGAAATAAGCAGGAATTAATAATTAAGACTGCATTCAGTATACCTGTAAAAATCGGGATAATCATCTGTCTTGAATAAATCACATATATATTTAAATATATGAATTTATGGGTTTAGAAACAATGCTATCAAGTTCCTTTTTTCATTTATTCACCAAAGAACTTTATACTGCAAATATTCTTTTTAAATGATGCCTCTTTACATTTGAAATTTTGACATTAGGAAACGTGTTTTCTATTTCATTTGTACATGTATATATCCTAGATTTCCATCATGAATCAATAAACTATATTAACACAAATGACCTACAGGTTAAAAAACAGACAAACAAACAACAACAAAAAAAAAACAAAGAAAATTAAACTAATCGAAGACATGTAAAGGACAGTACTAAAGGGATCTCCTCTTAAAATGTGACATTTGAAGTGTCTTCAATAATGTACACATTGCCATGCTTGTCAGGGAAATCCTTGCTGTATTGTAGAAACCAAGGTCCCATGAACAAAGTATAAAGTCCTATGACATGATATTTCCTTTGACCTAGATTTGTCATCTCTGGCTTATCAAACCATGACAGGAAGAAAGGGAAAACCATCCTTACTTCTGACCTAGAGTAATTAATATCATGTGTTCTTAGGGAGATGAGGAAAGAAAAAAACAAGCAACACAACTAAATTTTTTTCTCCTATTTGAATACAAGAAGATGTTATGGTACATTAATTTAATAAATGAAAATATGATTTGGGGGGCCTGATCAGAGAAGGATGTGTGTCTGCCTTCAAGAAAACTGACATTGCAGTTACTATCAGTTTATTGAACTTGTCCACAAACATTTCTAGTTCTTAATCCAAAAATCTTCTAGCATTTTTAAATTATTAAGAGAAATATCTAAACATGAACAAATTATAGCTAGGTAGAGAAGTGAACAAATACTTTATTAAAAAACCTTTAGAATTTAATATGAAATGTAAATTGTCCTATTTCATAATTGCATCCATTTAAAGAACCCAGATCAATTTTATCCTCCCCCCACCCCTGCACATTATAAAAAGGCTATTTGTAAATATCAAGTGTACAGGTTCAAATCTGAAAGGTCACAGTTTGCTCACTATACACTTTTACTGAGCCTGACTTCTTGATCTTTCTCTCTACAGTTTTCTTAGATAACAAGGAAAGAAGTAAATGTGCTTGGACCTCACATGTTGATTGTCCTATTTAGACACTGGGCAAATAACAGCACAACATCCAAGTTATTCTAACCCTTAAAGCCCAACTGTTATTGGTATATATCTAATTTTTTTAATAGTCAGTTAAGTTGCAGAAATTATTTTGTAGAAGGTTGTATTAAATTATTTGACTATCTCTTTTTATTTTTAATCTTATAAAGGTTAACAAGTTTTGGCCAAATATTAAAGGTTAATAAATTGGCTTTCTCTCTGATTTTCACTTCATTTACCAAACACATTTTCAAATTTTAAGGTCATTTAACCTGTTTTCTACTTTGATTAGAATGTAGCGCTTTTAATTTGGATTAAAAATAAAATATGAATCTGAACTGTTTTGATGGCTCTAATCATTTCTAAAGAGGAAGTTTTATTAACATATTTCTAACTTTAAAGACATTCATAGACATAAGGAGCCATATAAATCTATTATAAATTTTTATTTTGCAAATAAGTAATTTTTATTTTGCAAATAAGTAAACTGAGGCTTCAGTAAAAATATTACCTTATCTAATTTTGAATATACAGTTTTGTATAAGATTTAACCTAACCACATGTGTTATATTCTTTTAAAATCTATAGACTGCTATATCTCTAATAAATTCTTGTTATTAAAATGAGCATTAGAAAATTGCTTTTAAGATTCCTACAAACTAAAAGTGAAAGGCTGGAGTAAGGTAATCCATGCCAATGGAACACGAAGACAAGCAAGAGTAGCATCTATGATATCAGATAAACTAGACTTTAAGGCTAAGCTTATCAGAAGAGACAAAGAAGGTCATTTTTTACTAGTAAAAGGAACAATCCAGCAAGAGGAAATAACAATTGTCAATATTTATGCCCCAAACATAGGTACAGCCACTTTCATAAAATAAACTTCATGTTATAAAATCACACATAGATCCAAATACAATAATACTGGGAGACTTCAGTACTCCTCTCACATCACTAGACCAATCTTCTAAACAAAAGGTCAGTAGAGATGCCTCAGCCATAAAGAATACCATAAACCAAATGAACCTATTATATACATACAGAATATTTCACCCAACTACAGCTGAATTCACATTTTTCTCAGCAACCCAAGGAACCTTCTCCAAAATAGACCACGTTCTGGGCCACAAAGCAAGCACTGGCAAAATAAAAAAAATGTAACATAATTCCCTGTGTCTTTTCAGACCACAATGGGATGAAACTAGAAATCAATTCTAAGAAGACCCAGAGTAAACATGTAAACACATGGAGACTTAACACCACACTGCTGAATGAGGAATTTGTCATAGAAAAAGTAAGGGGAGAAATTAAAAAATTCCTAGAAAAGAACGAAAACAGAGACGCAACATTATCAAAACCTCTGGGACACCTTGAAGGCAGTACTAAGAGGAAAATTTATAGCACTGAGTGCCCACATAAGAAGAACAGAAAATCACCAAATAAATAATCTAATGACACACCTCAAAGCCCTTGAAAAACAAGAACAGTCTAACCCCAAAGCCAGTAGAAGACAGGAAATTATTAAAATCAGAGCAGAAATTAATGAATAGAGAATTTAAAAAATACAATCAACAAAACCAAAAGCTGGTTTCTTGAAAAAACAAACAAGATAGATAAACCATTAGCCAACCTTACCAAAAGAAAGAGAATCAACTCAAATTACCAAAATAAAAGATGAAAAAGGGGATATTACCACCAACAGTGTGGAAATACAGAGGTTCGTCAGAAACTACTTTGAAAAACTATATTCCAACAAATTGGAAAATCTAGAAGAAACTGAAAAATTTCTAGACACATATAACTTTGCTAAATTGAGTCAAGAAGATACAGAAAATTTAAACCTACCAATAGCAATCAAAGAGATAGAAACAGCAATAAAGAGTTTACCATCAAACAAAAGCCCAGGGCCAGATGGTTTTCCAAGTGAATTTTATATAACATTTATAGAAGAGCTAATCCCAATACTCTTCAAATTATCCTATGTAATAGAAAGAAACGGGATCCTCCCAAACATATTCTATGAAGCCAACATCACATTAATACCAAAGCCCACTCTGGACTCTCTGTTGAGAAATAGGAAAATAGGCATGAAACTATTACAAAGATTTAAAATCCTTAAAACAAAAATTCTTAAATTAATTATTTCAAAATAAATATGTTACTAAGGTCTTTTATAGTTAAAAACCCCAAAATATTGCCAACTTCTGTGATTTTTTTCTCATCTCTAATATTTTGTTAGATGTTTTCACCTGGTTATTCCAGAATTACCTAAATTTTTAGTAACAATAAATTTAAAATTATAATTTTTTCTACTCAAAGTTCTGCTTTCCTCTTCCCTATTTTAAATAATAGCCTTATCTTTTTATTCAGTTGCTAAATTTAGAAAAATTATTTGACTTCTCCCTTTTTTCTATAATATCCAGTCACTAGAATATGTACTTTTTTTTAAATTTTTTTTTTGCATGGATTTTTATACATTTCTTGGGTACAACAGGGTTAATCTCACATCTTTGTTGGGAACAAGCTAGTATAGGTAAATACATCCATGCACACATTTCTCATTAACCCTTCCCCAATTCCCACCCCCCTCCCTCCTTCTCCCTCCTTCTCAAGGTCAGATAGTGATTGACTTTGATGTGATCTTGTAAGTACATCATGCTCATTAGGGTGTCCCCCCTCCCCCCCTTTTTAAATCACATTTTCATTGAAGTTACAGTTACTTCTCCAACTTTGATATTTCTCTTTTGATCAGGTTCCTATTGTATCATTCCAGAACTAATTTAATTATATTCTATTTTCATTGCTGGTTCTGATCCTTTTTTTGTATAATTTACTCTAAACAACATTATAGGAGTAGTTGTTCTCTATCATTATATATTTCTAATAAAGTGGGTATTATTTTAAAATATATGTGATTTCCTTTTGTCTACTTAAAAATAGATTTTCTACATCTGGCATATAGAACCCTGGACTAATTTCCCATTATTTTCCTAAATATATTATATGACTTTTTTTTTTTTCAAAATGAGGTATACCAATTCTTGAAAACTCTCTAATACTCCAAATATCTTTTTTACATTTGCATTTTTGCTTCTGCCTGTGTAGACTCCCTGCTGCATTTTCTACTTATCTTTTAAACTCAGCTTAACCTTATCAGTGAATTCTCCCCATTTGAACTACTTTATACTACATTTTTCCACTATATTTCAGGGTTTGGTTTTTGTTTTTGTTTTTGTTTTTTGCCAAACATTATATTAATACTTAGATAATTTCCTCTAGTCAATTCTATGTTTTTTTAGTAAAGGAAATTTTTATTTACTTCTATTTCTCACAGTGTTTAGGAAGTGACTTCACTTATTTATCAGTAAGTGTAGGCTGAATAAGTTCTGAATTTGAATAGGTCACTCAATTTAGGAGCATGTGATTATTTTATTATACCCTGAATTTATCTGAATATTTATTAAATGGGTTGTGGTTCTCTTAATTGGTCATGCTACTAACTGTGACCTATACCCCTTTCCTTTCTATGAATAAAAAGGGCAAGAAGAAAAATTATGAGAAACTTAATAGGGAAATCTCGATAAATGGATGGAGTGGTGGGGAAAGGGACTCAAAATAGTTCATTCAAGGTATAAGCGCTGCTCTTCTATCTGAGGACTCTTTTGTTTTCCCATTTCTATTTAGCTTGGGAGAGGGAGGGAGGGGGGTAGGATCCAGAGGGAAATGCATCAAGTGTTGTGTGTATGTTTATTCCTACCACTCTATACCTCAGAATGACGAGTAATTATAATGCATTAATAAAATAATAAACAACTGAATATCATTTTGAAGAATGAAAAGAAATGAATGAAAGTCAAAAGGAAATTATCAAAAGTAGTAAAATACTGATGTTTGTATTATATTGCTGCTGTCTTCCTTGTATTCTGCCAACTATTGTTTGTAGTTCAATGGATATTGACTCTTTATGAGGTAACATGCCTACGGCTCTAGAACTTGGATTGTGGGTTGACTGTCGCTCTTAGCATGTATGATTGCATAAGTTACACTTTATTTTGTTTTCATTCTCTACCACTTAAAGGTCAGACTTATTTTTTAATTTGTAGTTAACAAATCTATGTTGTTTATATTTTTAGAGAGAGCTACAAACACATATGTCCAATGTAAATCTAGATGTCTTTATGTTATAGAACTCCTCTGATTACCTGGGCCCCTAATAAGTACTATAAATCTAATCAATATAACAAACAACTATAGAATATCTCATCCAATAAGAGTTAACTTCATTTTCTGCTCAGTGGCTCATGGAACTTCCTATATAGATCATTTTTAGTTCTGTTTTTAGGTCTCTTTTAAATTTATTCTGTGTAGCCAGTATCATCCTGATACTCAAACCTGATAAAGACATGTCCTAAAACTACAGATCAATATCCTTTGAACATAGATGTAAAAATTAATAAAATAATTGCAAATCATATTAAAAACACATTAGGTTGTAAAGACACATAGATTATCTAGTAAGTTTCATTCCAGGGATAGAAGGATGGTCCAACATATGCAAGTCAATAAATAATAATTTATGACATAAATAGAATTAAGGACAAAAGTCACATCATAATTTCAATAGTTGCAAAAATAAATTTCTTCAGCAATGTGGAAGGTACTTGATACATGGATGTTAGGTAGTGGAGAGTAAAAAAATAGTAAATCTTAAATTCAACTGTGTCCACTTGTCTAAATAACACAACCCTATGTTTAAGATGTAATTTTTATATCATTTGCACCTATTACATTGTCTCTACCCTACTCTATGTACTCCTTACTAGGTAAGATCTAGATGGCTTGGAAAGCATAATTATTTAAAGTCATGGAGGTGTCTTTCAGAAAAATTATTGTCTTGTTAAGCTTCATTCACATGTCAAAGATACTCAGTTCTTAGTGGGTATGCTGTTGCATTTTCTCTCAAAGACCTGATAACCTCCTATTCAAAACAAATAATACTAAGAAAGTTGATGAATATAGTAATCATTGTGAACATTGTATATATAAAGAATAGCAAATGTAGCTTATAACCTCAAATGCAGGGGAACTTACATTTGCTGGGTCAATCAGCCTAGACATGAATGAGAAGGTAAGTAGATAGTACTTCCAGCTGTGTTAAAGTTGTGTTAGCCTGTTGAAGATTTTCTTTGAATGATGTTAGTGTTCTTTAGCATTTATCATTGCTGCTGGGAATCTTCCCCTTTTATATATTGAGAAGATAGGTGGATATCATCTTTCTTAGTATAATTGATTATAGAAATATATATGTATATATGCAAAATATAGATTTCTATAAAGAATAATCAATATCAGAGTTTTAATTGTGTGTGTGTGTGTGTGTATGATACTAGGGATTGAACCCAAAGGCACTCTACTTTGGAGGTACACCCTTATCTCCTTATTTATTTATTAATTTTTTAAAAATTTTGTAACAGGGTCTTACTAGGTTGTTGCTGATAGACTTCTTAAATTGCTGAAGCTGGTCTTAAACCTGTGATCCTCATTTCTCAGACTCCTAAGTACTGAGATTATAGGCAAGTGCCACCACATCTAGCGTGGTTTTAATGTTTTTAAAAGACCAAAAGAGAAATGTGTCAATTCTCAATATTCATTTAATAGAAAGCACAAGAATACTTCATGTGTATTTTTTAGTAGATCAAAGGTGAGCCTGAATAGGCATGTCAACTAGTAAACCAGCCAAAGTGGGAATGACAACTTGTATAAATTTAAAGAGAAGGAGGAGCAGGAGGAGCAGGAGGAGCAGGAGGAGGAGGAGGAGGAGGGGAAGAGGAGGAGGAGGAGGAGGAGGAGGAGGAGGAGGAGGAGAGCACTAGTACACCTCTGCTCCATCTTGCAATGAGTCCTGTGATTACTGCTCCCTTTAAAAATGGTTCAGAGGGGTTGACTCACAGAGTTGGATTTTATCTTGGGATATCACATTCCCATCCAGATGGCCCTCAAAGGACAAAAACAATTATTTCAACAAGTGAAAAAGCTAGCAGCATACCACTTCTCTAAAGGCAAAATAAAACTCACTATTTTCTTATCAGAGTGTCAGTATGAAGAAGTTAAATGGATGGGCTTTGTTGTCAATCCTCCCTCAGTTTCTGGAAGATCAAAGTGTTTTGGGTTTGTTTGTTTGTTTTTGTTTTTAATGTTTCAAGACCTGAATTTGAGCATTTGCTCAAATTTCTAAAGAACAAAAATCTTCGAAGAAAATATACCTGTCATCTCAACAGTTTCTTGCCTATAGATTATTTAATAAGATGGTTATTTCTTGATCTGATCTTTGTTTTTGGTATTTTTTCCCTGACAAAATATTTTCTGGTAGCACTGCTCTTTTTTTTTTTTTTTTCCTCCTTCTTCTTCAAAAAATAACAGTAAAAATACTTAGGTTTACACTTATCAGCTAACTCATTTCTTTTCTATCTTTTTTTCCTCACTATTTCTTTTCTTTTGTTTGGTTTTGCAAATACCTTCTATAGAAGATTTCATAGGTTAGAAATATAGTGGTTAAGATATTTCATTTTTAATTAATTCATTTGATGAAAATTTTCATAATTTATTTCAAGTACTTATCAAAATCAAAGCATAAGCACAATTGAAAATACCTAAATAATGATTTTAAAAAGTAAAATTTATTATTTTGAGAGAAGAAATCGAAGGTCCTAGGTTATATATGCCAATAGATGTTTACATTTGAGCTTGTAGAATTTTACACAGATTGCTTCCACTGACTTAGAAGAATATGTTATCTCAAAACCTTTCTGAATATTTAAGTGTTTCTTTGAGTAATTGCAGTTTAACTCAAATTTCATGATAGCCCATTCCAGGCACGGCCAATGTAAATAAAATATATTTTTAAATTATATGCTTTTGCTTTGTCTATTTGGAAAACAATAAATAAATAAAACATGAGTAAGATTTATTTGGTCTTTGAATAAATCCGCTAATACCAAGTTGTTGTTTTTTGTTGTTGCTGTTTTGTTTTTTGTGGTACTGGGAATTGAACCCAGGGGCCTACTACCTCCAAGCTACAACCCCAGCCCTATTTTTTAATTCTATATTTTGAAATAGGGTATCACTAAGTTGCAGAGTGTCTCACTAAGTAGCTGAGGATGACAGTGAACCCAGATTCTCCAGTCTCAGCCTACCAGGTACTGGGATTACAAGCTTTCACCTCCATGCCCAGCTTTAATACCAAGTTTTAACATGAAGAAATAAATTGATTATATTCTAAAGTCAGAGTTGGCCTACCTATATTTTATTTTCAAAGTTAGTAATTTCCTTAGTCTTTATAATTCCCAGAAGAAAACTGTTTGCTTTAATGATAAAAAGTATATTTTTTACAGAGAAATGAACTTGTCACTTTTTAAAAATTATAATAATGTCATAATTGATACATACCTGTACCCCTATTACTTGGGAAGCTGAGACAGGAGTATCACAGGTTTGAGGCCAGCCTCAGCAAATTAGTGAGACCCACAGAAACTTAGCAAGACTCTGTTTCAAAATAAGAAATAAAAAGTTCTTGGGGGTATAGCTTGGAAGTAGAGCACCCCTGGATTTAATCCCCAGTACCAAAATAAATAAATAAATAAATAAATAAATAAATAAATAAATAAATAAATAAATAAATATCTGTGTATAGGAAAAACATAGTATATATTGGAGTTAATGCTATCCGCAATTTTAGAACATCCACTGGGGTTCTTGAAATATATCTACTATGGAAAAGCAGTGACTACTATAGTATAAAATTTCTATTCATGTTGATATTCTTTAGCATAGAATTCTTAATTGTTTCACTGCTATGCTAAAAACTTAAGACTGGGGAGAATAAGAATTATTATTTAAAAGAATTTGAATCGGGGAATTTTTTCTTATTATTTTAAAAATTACATTAAAGCATAATTAGCATTCTGTATAGAAATAATTTTAATTATTATAAATATTTCTAATAGAAGCCCATGAAATTGTCATGTTGCTATTCACAATAATATGTAAGTAAAGAATAATACAATTCCTTAAGACTGATAAGATTAATATTTTCATTGATAACTATGTTACTTTCTTAAAAAAAAAAAATCCATCATTTCTAGTTTGGCCAGAAGAAATTAGACCTAAAAGAAATAAAAGCCTGGGAAATATATTTTTCTTCTCATTCCTCTCACCTTGATATTTTGAAGAAAACCAAAAAATCTTTTTTTTTTTTTCTTTCTGAATTGCATTAGTCTTTTTTTGTTTTTCTGTGGGGTTGTGAAGCACTAAAGAAAACACAAAATAACAGAAATCAGGGGAAAAAAGCAGCAGAAATTGGGAAAAGTTGTTTTCTAAATGAAATGACCCCTGACATTTGTACTCCTTCACTCTCTCCCCCATTTCCTCACATTTCTGTGCTGAATACCCACACACACAAAGGATTTTCACTCAATTGTGAAGTGTTAGATCCCCTTACCTGTAATAAGAATGGCAGCTATTGCATTTGAAAGGAGTACACACATAGGAAAGAGGAATAAGCAAAACAAAACAACAAAAAGAAAACACTGCTGAAACTAATAATAAGTACACAAAGTACACAAGTGTATTTATTACATTTTGCAAGCACTTTGTTCTACATTTCAAAAACGCCACCATCAAGCTGTTGGCACATTTATGTACAAAACAGATTAATTGTAATGCCTGCTACCAAGCACTCTGTGAAAATACAAACTCTAATACCAGAAATAAAAGCCAAGAGTGTCAACATCGTTACATAAATTTAAGAGACAGTTTTAAAAATCATCACAAACTGTAAAGACACAGAACTGAAACACTATAATATAGAATTTAAAGAAGCCCATTAATACTTTGCTGAATATCTTTAATACTGCATATATCAGAAAAATGTTGAACCAGTAAGATAATCTAAGTTGTAAAAAAAAAAAAAAAAAGCAAAACGAACTCCAAATTAATTCTACAGAATGCTTGATCATGCCACAGATAACCCTAGTAATACCCCCTACCTACTACAAGAACTTGTAAAATTACTGATGATGCAAGACTAGTAGTTGTACGAAGATTGTTTCACTCAATAAATTTTATTAGAAATGCACTTACACTGAGAGAGGATTTCACAATGGTCAAATCAGTGCACGATACTACCTAGTTTTATACACTGACAAAAATGTCTTGTCAGGCTACATCATTTTAAAAGACACTTTACAGCATTCTTGTAGCATTAGAAATAATCAAAAGAAGAGAGTCAAGGTTAAAACAAACACCAAATTTGGTCCAATAATACTGATTGTTTTTTCTTTAAAATTCCTTTGATACAGGTACTTCTTATAAATGAATATGAATGAACATTCAGTTAAAATGACTTACTTGAAATAAAAACACAAATATTTCACTACACTTTCAAACAATACATTCTATAGTGGCCTCTGACCACACTTTAGAGAACACTACAGGTAAACCAACATAGATCAGAAGGCTGCAAGCAAAGCTATTATATTAATGGAAGCCTTTTCAAATATATCATACACGGTTTAGAGTACTTTACAGAGGTGCAATCCATTAAAACTTTTATAGTAGGTAAAACAAGTTTTGATGGGTTAGTGTGCTTATTTTGAATATACCACCTTCATAAAGGTAATTAGTTTTTCACATTAGCATATTAAAAGTTCCAATCCAGCCAGTGTGTCAATCACAAAGCGATCATTCTTCAAGAGTCAACAGTAGTTATTACCATGAAAATCGTCTCTACACTAAACTTTAAAATGTAAGCCCGGTGTCACAATCTTAAGAAGGCAACTAGTCATGCATTAGCATCACCGTTTCTACATGCTCACAACATAAATATGAGTAATCAGAGAGAAATACTTTGTAAGTACATCAAGAAAAATTACAATGTTAACAAAGATAAGAAGCACTTTTTTTTTTAACCTACTCTTAGAAATTTAGAAATTGCACCTTAGATTGATGAAAGCATGAACCAGGGCCTCTACTCATGTGGCCACTGATCTCCAGACAAGATTTCCATATTTCAAGAAGAGTCATCGTGATGTCGTCTCTATTGTTCATAATGTACAATGGTCCCTTTGAAGGTTACCTGTAGTTAAACTAGTTACCGAAATCAAACTAAAAAGTATAAAAAGCTATTTTCTTTTCAAAACATAAGAAATAATGCAAAAAGTGTTATGTATAACACATGGGACATGGTTAAAAATCAAACAAATCTTTGTGTTTGACAATGTTAGTATATTTGATCTTATAGAATTACTTAATGAATTTGAGAAATTTCAAAAAAAAAAAAAAAAAAAAAAGACTGGATAGGAGCTTGTAGAAGAGATCTGGTTTTACCAATTTGACAAATTAGGAAATTAGGTGCTAAACAACAAAGAACTGTACTTGGGTGATTCATCAGTCGCCCTACACATCGTTGATGAGAAGCACTTTCATTTTGATTGCAAAGATTGGATGGTTGGATGGCCCTTAGTTAAACACCAATGCATTCAAATGGTAGAAAGACAAAAAATATTTATGTGTATGCGTTGAGGCGCTCTTTGGAGCGAGTCGAGTGGATGTCATGAAGCTCTTGCTCCTCCTTTGACTTGATGTCCTCATACTTCTGCATCCGGCAGGCATCCTTCACATAGGCCCAGTTGGCGGACAGAACCATCAGGTAGTGAACCTGAGCAAAGAAAAAGTAATGTATGTTGGAAGCCTGTTTACCTTCAGCATTACACTTTTCTATCAGGAAAGAAATACTCAAACTGTGTATTTATACAGCACAGATTCACATATAAAATGGGGCAACATTTCTGTGTTAATAAGAACAAAATAAATAAATATGTTCCTCTCTCCTCCAACTATACCATGTTCTGAACACCCTTTCTTTCCGTGCATTTTTTCTTCTTCAATTAGGAAGTAATCCAAGACTGATTCTCAATTTTAGTGATTAGTGCCTGTCTAATCTGCCCTCATTAATCCAAACCATAAGGCTATATATTTCGTATTTGTATATCTTTGTTTTATAATCCATAAACACAAATATTCTCCTGTACATTTTGTGGATAGCTAACCTGAGTTAACAGGAACATGTATTGCCTCACCGTGCTATACAAAGAGGAATCACAGAAACCCGCAAGCAAATCTGTGGATTTAATTGTCAAGTTGATGTTCTATACAATGAATTTTGCAGTTTCCTTTAGATGACATTACAAACTATAAGACACAAACTATTTTGTATGTTTATATACATTCACAAAGACAACAAAAATGCCACGTTTGAAAGAAATCTCCTGACTAGTCTAAAGTAATGATGTTATTCAAGTAATGAAGCTCATGGTTTGGCCTAAATTAACCTAGGGTGAGACCATTTATTCAATTTCCTCTCTTTTCTCTCCTCCTGCTCCTCAGGAGATGTAAAGCAGTTCTCCCATGATGCATTTTGAGAGATCAATAGGAAGAGAAACTAAATCATCAGTTATCTACTTTCTCTGAGTTTTCGGGGCGGGGGGTGGCATGTCTTATTTAATATTTAGGGGAAAATCACTAAGTATTTTGGCTAATTAGTCAAGAGTAGATTGAAAGACAGAAGGCAGACTGGTTCAAGAAAAGTTCAGATGCTCTTAAGGAATAAAAAAAAAAATTCTAGATAGTGACTATTATCCATTGTAGCATTTTCAGGTATTTAGCTAGTAGAAAAAAAAAAAAAAAAAAGGACAAATATATAGGAAAAAGGTGTATACTACTGTAAGTTATTTTCAGAACGTTCTATTTCCTATGAAACCTTACATTTCATTTAAATGAAATTGTAAACCACATGAAAGTAGGGATCATGAGTGCTTGGTACATTATTGCCCAGAATAAACTGAATCTGCCCTGAGCACATTTCAGTATTTAGTTTAGGTTAAGAATATTAAGTCTTTGCTCCTTGTTCTACTTTGTTTCCCCAATTAATTAGATCATATTAAGCATCTTACATTCTGAAATGAAATTCCTGTGTAGAGGTTTATAATCACTCTACCTAAAAGGTTGAGCAATGTTTAAATTAGCAAAACATCTCAAAATTCACGTCAGCACTGTCATGGTAAGTTTATTTTTAGAAATTTCTAAAATATTTGAAATAAAAAAGTCTGATTTTAATTCAAAAGTGTTTGTGAAGTCACTAAAAATAACTCGTCTGATATGGCTCATTAGCACATTAGCATTGTCTCATCATTCCTACTTTTAGTCTTTGATAAAAAAAAAAAAAACAGTGCTATTTTTTAAGTGTTCCTTTCCTTAACACATTAGAAGATCTATTGTCCTCATTTTACATATTGAATTGGTTACAACAGGTAAAAGATTACTGGCAACCTTTCAGAGTCCTATAACACTTCTCCTACAAGATACAAAAATAAGGATTGAAGACATTGGCTGTGAAACTATTATTCTTCTCATAGTACTTGCTCATTGTTGATATTTGGCATTCCAATGAGCCAACTGCAATTCATGGTAAGTTAAAAAGGAAAAGACTAGACATAGTAGGCCTTCCAAATTCAGTAAAAGCCTGATGGGTTGAAAGAGGAATTTAAGGACTTCTCATTAGTATTTCTGATGATACTAGATAAGAGAACACATGGCTTGAAACTACTGAGGTTTAGCTTAAAAGAAATGAATTCATCTTTTTTCATATGTGACTCAGTACAGCTATTTAATGTTTCTAAAGGGGAGAAAAGAATAATATAGATAAGGATTTGATTATATTACTCATAATATACTGTTACATATGCAGAAATAATTTTATATCAATAGTAGTCTAAAATTTAAAATCCTAATGAATTACTTCTGTTCATGTTATTAATGTTGAGTGTTTTAACCCTTAAAATTTTTCCAAAAACTATTCCTATGGAAATGATAGTATTTATTTTGATTAAGTCTTATTTTTACTCATTTGTTCAATGTTCCCCCCAATATTTCTTTTTTTAGTGACAACATAAGTTTAGCTAATACAGACTTCAGTCATGGAAAGTAAATTATTAGCTCTATAAGCAAATAGCTTAGTAATTTAAATTGCAGAAACAAACATTAAGCTTTGAGGTCTTACCATAGCAATAACTGCTGCCCCAGCTCCAGCAAGTGCCACAATAAACAAGTGAAAGGTCATGTTCAGCTGCAACAAAAACCACAAAATGAATTACAGTTACACACAGTAGGGAAATTAAGACCACTACTGGCTTATAAACAAGGCTATACACCTTCAAAAAAAGTAAGCTTTGATAAATTTTATATTTGATCAAAAAAACATTACAATACCTATTCTCTTGCAATTTTTCAACTGCATCTTTTAATATAATTTAATTATAAAGATAAGCCTTTTACAATGACAGTTTTCAGTAATACTATAGCAATAAAGGGATGCTCTCTTATTTTTTAGTTTTATTAAAATAAGTTTCTAAAACATCTGAATATTTATTATGATTTTGAGATGTAGATCATCTCATTCACATTTATTCTTTACTCTCTGCATAACACCATTGCAAGCAAGCAAAACTGTCACTCATAAAAAAAGAAAACATTCAACATGATTTTGTTATATTCTTCAAAAAAACAAAAAACATGCTAAAATTCTAACAAAATTAAAGACTGCAAAGCACTTACCTCAGTAGATTCACACATCCTCAAGAAATTCTCAGAGACAGTGCATATTTTCTTTTCCTCTCCAATTGTCACAATCCCTACAACATGTAGAAAATTACATGTTAGTATTATGAACATTTTAAAGAGCCCAGACAGAAAAACTTAGGACTGATCAAATCTCACCAAGTTCCATTTCATGTTATGCTAGGTTCTAAGGGAAAAAAATTCTCGCTCAGCTATCATTGTGGATAATAATTGGGCATATAAATTATGAATACAAAATGCAAAGTTATCTAACCCTCAAGCAATTTAAAACATTTCCAATCTGAATTCAATTGACTCTAGCCAGCAGAATTTTCATATTCAATTATAGCTAGTTCATTGGTTTGATCCATTAATGTGATGGTGCGAGCATCACAATTATTTTGTAATTATGTTCCAGACCGTGTTGAAGTCATGATCTAAATTTGTTCCACTGGTGCAATGCTTCTGTTAGTGCCTACAAATGTATATTGCTCAAAAGAATACTTTTCTTTTGTTAATATTGAAAACAATACTATTAGCAAAGAGAAATTAATTGCCACTTTGCTCATATTGACCTTTGCTCCTGGTGGTTCATGGACCAACTACATAAGAATCACCTGGGGAATTGTTAAATACCTGTATTTCTAGACTGCATCGCAGAACTGTTAGGTGGGAATAGATTTATTTGAGTTCTGAAGTCAAGTGTTTTTAAAACAAGCACACAGATGGTGCATTGCCATGGCTCTAGAATTCATTTTACAGGAGTATGTAATCAAGTTCATGCTCCAATGGTTCTTTAATTTGTTTTGAAAATAAAGTGTCAAACACATACATGCTCAAAGAAAAACAAAAAACAAAAAAATCTCAAGCACAAGTACTTCTTAAACCTAATCCTTTAGCATACGATGTTCTTTTAGTGTTAGTAGTGTATATAGGTATGTGTTCTTATTTTTAAGGTGAATAATCAACTTCTTTTTCAGAGCTGCTGCCATTAATTCTGCTTTGCTGATACCTCAGAGAATATTTCTGTGTTAAGAAAAATCTCCTTGCAGTATAAAAAATGCAAATCCTTTCTGCCAAGATGATTCTAAGAAGAAATAAATAGGACTCTCTCATGAGTTTGTCTAATGAGCCACCATTACTGAGAATGTTTCCTGGCCAAGGCTGCCTGTCTCCATATTGATCCATTCCAGGACCTTGTGACTACATTGGCCCATCTGGATAATCCAAGATAATAATCTCCTTGTTTTGGGTCAGCTGACTAACAACCTTACTTTGGTCTGTAACTTTTAATAACTCTTTGAAATGTAGCCTCGCATTTTAACAGGCTCCAGGAATTAGGATGTGTACATCTTTAAGGGTCCATCATTCTGTCTACTAAATATAATAATGGTTTACTTAACATTATAATTGGAAATAATTCTTTTTATAAAAAATTTTACTTGAAAGACTGCCACACAGAAATGAATTGGACCAAGATGCAGAATACTCACCTTTCCATCCCAGCACTGTGTGCTAGGTAGCTATAGCCCTGGCAAATTATTTCACCTCTTGAATTCCATTTCTTTTAGACCATACAGCTATATTTGTGATTAATGAGGTTCATTTATAAAATCATATGAGTCTAGGAAATATTCTATAATTAATGTCATTTAGAATCATATATATTGAATAATATAAAATCTCAATATACTAAGTAATATTAGGTTAATTTGGATATCAAAGCATTTGAATACATTGAAAATTAACAGGGCTTTTTAGAAAACTAGTTTAAAAATATTAAAAGGAGTGCCAACTTATCTTTTACATAGAATTACTTTCTCTCTCTTCAGAAATAAAAACTGAGAAAAAAATTTAAAAGTATTTTGCTAGAGTCTCCCAATATTTTTAATCTAAAATTTGGTTTGATGAAACTAAAGACTTTATTATCACCTATTTTCATTTACCATACCACAAGAGGTGAAATGTTCTCAGCCAGAAGCATGCCAATATTTCATGCATTCCTAAAGACGCAGATATTGACATGAAACAGAACCCTCCTCTCTTCTAATGGTGACACTTTGATACGAGAAATTCAGGCTTTCATAGCAAGACTGACAGATTTAATAATAATAGTAACTTCATTTTATCCCAGTTAGATATGAATTTCATTAAGAACAAATACTTGCAATTTAACTATGTTTTCTACCATATTTTTGGAATACATTAGTACTAAAAAATATTGCCTGCCCATCTGAAATTCAATTTGAAATGGGTGTTCTGTATTTTACCTGTCGACACAGAGGCCAATCCCACCTTTTTCCATTTTAAATGTTGGGATCAGCAGAGTAAGGGAAGACACTGAGAGCAAGAGTTAAGCCAGAGCCATGGTGAGCCGCTATTCTGCAGTGACCCCCAGTCGCTGAGGTTTCCTAGTCCTAAATTTATAAGGCGCTTCACTCCAAGAGTAAAATCCACCAGAAGAAGGAAGAACTGTCCATATTCCCTCCTGCTGAGAATTTCACGGGCTCGGCACAGCCTCCCATCTGGATCAGATTTGAGAGGCCTGAGGACTATATCTGACAGGATGGTGTGTAGGCCATTGTTTTGGAATACACTGTCAGCTGGCTAGAGAATTGCTATGTTGTCTCTAATAATCCCTCTATAGCATACCCATAGAATCAGAAGGCTTTCAGATACTTTCAGGTGAACTGTCTCTGCTTTCCTGAAGTATGAGGAAACTTCATTAGATAAAAATATTAAGAGTGGCCCCATATGTTAATAGGTTGACTTTTAATACCTGTTCAGTGAAAAAAAAAAAAAGCCTATTTGCCTATCTTTTATAAATTTCATAGCTCACATATTTTTACAGATGATGAAATAGAATCTCAGATAGTTTAACTGAGATTAGACTCTAGCTTTCCACACTTCTATTTCATATTTTCTTCAATATGAGAGGAAATTGGCTTAGTAAGAACACAAACTCTGAAGGCGGTCTATCTGAATTTGAATCCTTCTTCTGTCAGTTGCCAGCTGTAAAACTTTGGATAAGTTATTTTCATCACTCTGCCTCTGTTTTGTCATCTATGAAGGAAGTTATTATGGTTTCCCACTATACAGAGTTGTGAGAAACATTTTAATATTGAGAAAGTACTTAGGAATAGAATCTTTAGGTGATAAGCCCATGCATATGTGAGAAATGATTATTGTTACAAGAGATTTTGGTCCTAAATAAAAATAACCAAAGAAAATTGCTAACTTACTTAGCAGTCTTTAACTTTATTATCATTAAATGGTAAGGGTTTTCCTCCCATTTTCGAAGAAAACGAAGTATGTCTTTCTTAGGTCATCTACACAGTGGAGTTCAGAATTTACTCAGATTATCATGGAAGAACAAAAGCAGAATAGATTTGGAAGAGATTCTAAAAATCAGGAAAGGGAAACCATAATACCATAACATAATACCATATTAACTTCTAATACTAGGAAATATAATCAGACAGTCTGTTCATGTATATATATATATATATGTGTGTGTGTGAGATCAGCTTTCATTGACCCATAAATTCCTAATTATTTGAATCTAAAAGGGAATATCTTAAAAGTGAATAGTTTAGATAAATTTATCTCTGATAAAAGTAAGGATGGTTCCAAAGTGATTCACAATATTCTAGAGACAGCTATTTCAATAAAACAATGTGAGGTGGTGTTTACACTTAGAGATCCAGTCTCTACCTACCGAACTGACGAAGGTCCAAGCAGAGATTTGCTCCCTCCACTAACGTGGTGTTTCGGCAGATGGTCCACAGATTGAAGTACATGTAAACTGGCAGTGAGGTGAAAGCTGTGACTCCCAGCCAGGCCAACATGAAGAGGTACGTCAGCATAATGAACTGCAACAGAGAAAAAGACATAACCTACTGGAAACAAAGGACTTTGTTTCTAATCTGCAAAGCTCAATATATAAGGTATAGTGGTACGTGAATGATTATCAAAACACACTTTGGAATTGCAGAATGAGAAGCTGAGAAATGGTGAATATAATGAATTACATGAATAAACCTGCTGGAAAATCTCATCTGGGATGAGATTTTGGTGCACAAAGAAAAATTATCTATTTGCATTTAATGTCTATTTTATTTATGAATTTATCTAAAAATCTCTATTTTTTTAAGTTTAGAAATTTTTAGCAGGTATATTTGAAGATAATTCTGCTAAATGGAGAATTTTACTGTAAAAAGGTCCAAGTGAGTTAATATGCTGTTGATAAGTTTATTTTACAACTAAAGTGGCACCATTTCATATCATAAATATTTAAGCTACTTAATCATTTTATAATAAATATTATAAATGTGGTGATACTCAAATCATATTAGCACAGATTATTAGTATATACTTTTGGTCCTTTTAATAATTTTTGTGAACCTTAAATAATGCATATTAGTTTTACTTTCACTATAGAAACCTATTAGAATATTGTTTTAGTTTTGAAAAGAAGTGTTGTAATTTATTTCAGAAACACTTTCAATGTTTATAAAGTTCATTAAAAGGGGGTTATATATCCTAGATGAGAGTTGAATAAGAGATGTGGTTTCAGCATACCTAACACAAAGCTTTATTTCAAGCATGGTATAGATGCTAGATAAAAGCATATATAGATGTATTTGTTAGTGGACATATCACAGATTATAGATAAGAAAATGTCTATAATGTAACCCTTGGACCCCAAAATCTAAGTTCCTACAGGTATCTAGTTCTTCTGAATGTCATACACACACTTCTAGAAGACTTGAATAGAAGTAGTAGTGTATTCTGGCTTAACTTGAACACTTCAAGGAGTCACATTTTTTAAATGGCAATGTGATTTATAATAAATACACTGCATGAAGTTAAATATCGTACTCAATCCTATTAATTCTTTTGGTGATCAGTTATAGCTAGACTTATCCCATAATTTAGGTGAAATTTCAAAGGAGCCAAATTTATATAATGGCTTTCATAATACATACTAAAGATAGCAACTTTTGAAAAATAGTAAAGTCATCATCAGTGTCATAATTGAGCTCATGCATCTATATTGAAGTTACATTGTAATTAACAGACAGATTATTGATATTAATGAGAGTAAAGAATTAACAATTTGAAGAGGCAGGATATAAAGCTAATGAGACTTGAAATCACACCCTTCTATAAGTCGCCAAATGTCCCAGTACTTTAGTAATTTAAAATATGATTAAACACATGCTTTTTTTTTTTTTTTTTTTGCAGTACTGGGGATTGAACTCAGGGGCATTCTACCTCCGAGCTACACCCCCAGCCCTATTTTTTATTCTTTATTTTGAAACCGAGTCTCACTAAGTTGTGGAGTGCCTCACTAGGTAGCTGAGGTTGGCCGCGAACCCGGATCCTCCGGTCTCAGCCTCCCGAATGCTGTAAACACATGCTTTTAATACTATACTTTTATTTAATCTAAAGTATGATTCTAGTTGCTCTCTACTGCAAACTACTAATTGTTGTAAGGAGAATGTGATGACCCAATATCTGTCCCAATGATGTCTTTAAACTATGATTTGGCAGACAAGACACATTTAAACCTTACACATCTAAGATAAAACAAAGCTTGGTCTAAAAATACTAGTAAATAAAACTTGAACATGAAATTATTTGAATAAATGAATGAAGAGTAGTTAATATCCTTAAAAGTCCATTTGTTCCCTCGGCCTAATTATGACCATTTAGATCACTTTGAGCATTATTTCATATTGCTCAATTAGCACTTAGTGAAGGTTAATATGTATAAAGACTTATGGTAGGATTTCAGTCATATAAATTAATAACACTTCTTCCTCATTTTCCTGATCAAAAGAATAAAAATATTCCATATAGAAATGTAGAGAACATTATTTGGGAGGCTGAGACCGGAGGATCCGGGTTCACGGCCAGCCTCAGCTACTTAGTGAGGCCCTCCGCAACTTAGTGAGACCCTGTTTCAAAATAAAGAATAAAAAATAGGGCTGGGGATATAGCTCGGAGGTAGAATGCCCCTGGGTTCAATCCCCAGGACTGCAAAAAAAAAAAAAAGAATGTAGAGAACATTGGGTCTTGAAACACTTGACCATGTGTGTGGTAAACGTTTTGCTTGTCTCTATCAGAGAAAGAGTTTGATATTTCTCTCACAGTCTTTCTCCTTTCCCCTCCCTGGGGTGAAGAAATTGAAGTGCGTGAATAGATGAAGCTCATTGAGTGGTGTGGTGGCCAGCTGAGACTCCTTTTCCACAGCCCTCCCTCCTCTGTCACATCATTCCCTGAGCCCCTCGTCAAGATGAGAAAGGATGCTAAAGCTCAACATGTGGATAAGCATACCACGGTGACAGAATCCACTCAGCTTTAACGTTAGTAAACCATACGGTAGGGCACAAGCTATATTCCACATGTTGCAATCTGATTCTAAAGTGTAAGAGATTGAAAACCAATCCATTTATCACACACTGATGTAACGCTGTGTCCCCAACCTAAAAGTCACATTTGTTCCATAATAAAAGGGGTCTGATAGCATTTTGATTAATGACACAGGCTTTTAAGCTAGCTGAATCTAGGCTTTCTTTCAGGCCTATTTATGCCTTCAGAAAATGGAAACAATTCTAAATTGATCTCATGTGTTCCAGTGAGGCTTAAATGAGCTAACACATGACAAATATTTAGCATAAGCTGGGCGTGGTGGCACACTCCTAAAATGCCAGTACTCAGGAAGCTGAGACAGGAGGATTGAAGGTTCAAGGCCAGCCTCAGCAACTAAGGAAGGCTCTGAGCAACTTAGTGGGACCTTATTTCAAATTAAAAAACAAAATAGCCAGGCATGTGGTGCACATCTGTAATCCTAGGACTTGGGAGGCTGAGGTAGGAGGATCACAAGTTGGAGGCCAGCCTTAGCAACTTAGTGAAACCCTATTTCAAAACAAACAAACAAAATAAAATAAAATAAAATGGACTGGAAGTGTAGCTCAGAGGTAGAGTGCCCCTGGGTTGAATCCCCAATACCAAAACAAACAAACAAACAGACAAACAAATAAAACAAAACCATTTAGTATAGAATCTGGTCCATAAGAGGTTGTGAGAAAATATCAGCTGTTTTCATTATTGTAGTGTTATTGTGATTATTACCATTATTCTTTGCCTGAATAAGACTTTAAGGAATAAGGGAATTCAATATCATTTCATGTTGGGGAAAAACAGAAAGAATGAGAAGCTCTTCAAAAAATTATTCAAAATAAATTCTCACTCAAGATGAAATTCTACAGAAAATTCTTGGAAACTGTCTCAAATGTGAAGAAGCCCTGTTAGAGTTTTTAATTTGGGGTGGGGGGGGGAGTAAATGACTTCTTTATTAATATTTTTCATTTTTTCTAAATTGTAGATCTCAAGGCTAATGCACAGTCTTAGGGAAAATGAACACACTATGGAACCTGGAAGATCACTGCTTTGAGGAGTCGATACAGCTCTACAGTCCAGAGGAGAGCAATTAGTCACTTTGGGAACATTCTTTCCATCTTGTTTTCCTTCCCTTCTGCCCTGGGGGAGTTTTCAATAGCTTCTTCTGAAGGTGCTGTTTATGGTTGAATTGAACATAGTCTGTATGATTCAGTGGGTTTATCTTCAAAGTGGGTTGGAACACTTTGAACTGGGTCCCTGATGCCACTTCACAAGGCAATGAAAGTGTGACTTTGAAACCACAGCACTGACTCTTACTTTTCTTCTGCAAGCACTCATGTTTTTACAAATTAATAAAGATGGATGATATGGAATACATCATTGTGGTGAGAAAATATTTCCACTACTATCAATGGGTAAGTGTTATTCTCATAAAAATACAGAAGACTTTACTTTCGAATTTTGAGTGCAAACCAGTTTATTTTAAAGTAGCATTCCCTATCCATAAAAGGATATAAACTAAAGATGGTAAAATGCGATTCCTTCTTTCTATTTTCTGTTTTATTTTACAATCTGATACTTATTCAAACTGCAGGATTGTTCAAAGTGATCATTCACAATCCTAGTTAGAAAAATCTTTACATTTAATAAAATACTCCATAGTGAAAATTTATTCTAGCTATGCCTTGCTAGACATATGATAAATATGTTTGTCATCTGAATATTAATAAATTAATAAGATATTTTTATTTTATTAGAAATCTTTGAGAATGTATAAACTTCTTTTGTGAGTGTGTGTGTGTGTGTGTGTGTGTGTTTTACTGGGAATTGAAGACCTCTGAGCTACACCTCTAGCCCTATTATATTTTTTATTTTGAAACAGGGTCTCAGTAAGTTGCTGAGAAGCTGGCCATGAAACTGTGAGCCTCCTGTCTCAGCCTCCCAAGTAATGGGATTTCAAGCATGTGCCACCACATCCAGCTAAAGAATGTATAAACTTCTGATTTTGAAAAACTATTTGTGTGTGTACTTTTATTAACCCTCTTTTTCAGATAAGAACCTTTGCAAAATTTAGCTCCACATCTGTTTGGGGAACACAGTGGAAAAAAGTAACTGGAAGAAATTTAGCAAGTATTACAGACTTGAAGTCAGATGGCCTGGTCACTCTTTCATGAGTTTGACACATCACTTAAACCCTTATAGTTCCTTTCTTCATCTGGGAACTGGAAATGAGGAAAACTCTCTTCACAGAGCTTTGATATCAACACAAGGGAAGACTCTATACTAAAGTCACATAGCAGTAAACATGCCCCACAATAAACTCAAAGAGAGTGGGTGATTTAATACAAATTCAGCATTTTGTACTTTCAAAGGTTAGCTATTAACAGAAAGGAAACTGTTCCTGCTGTTTGACTGTTGATTGGTTTAAAAACACTAGATTTTAATTTGGGGTAGTTCCAGGAAGGAAGGACAAGTTCTATGGAAAGTTACACATAGAAAGCAGTCTCGTTGACTTTTCTCATTCCAGTCATTTAGGCTTGCTCATATATACTAAAAGGCTTGCTTCTAATTCACACACACAAAAATGCAACAGAACTTCCTTACTTTAAATTATATTAATGAAGTGATTGATTTTTGGTAGTAAAATTGCTATAAAATGTTAGGGTTGGATCCCAGACATTTAATCAATATATAACTTATCCCATCATATCATTACTTTTAGCATCATTTCATCAGAACATGTAAATGACTGTCAAAACAATAATATTCTTGTTATTATACTTCTTGTTTTTTTCCTTTTTATTCATATAAATATGTTGAGAAACAATGATGTGTTTGCATTGTATTCAACAGAATTGTTATGAATTATTTGGGACGTTAAAGTAAATAAAACAACATGTAATTACTTTTTATGTCAACATAAAAAATTTTAATCAGTTAGAAATTTTGTAGAGAAATTGAAGTGTCAACCGCAAGAGTCAAGGTTTTCATATTCTTTGGAAGAAGGCTCTATATTATCTCTCCTTGATTTTGTAGCTACTGAAACTCCATTGTACTTAACCTGAACACAATCTGTAAAAGGAAATTGGTTTTTCATATAAACTCCTATGAACTTTGATTTAATATCTAAGAAGATCACAGTTTCTCAAGCTATAGATTTTCTGTGGCAGCTTTAGCAGATGTGTGTCAGTAGAAGTAAAAATAGCACATGAGAAGTTAAGCAACACTGATGAAAAGAATCCTGCTGGCTCTAAGCCTCAGAATCTGTATCTCCCAAGTGCTGAAAAAAAATGTCACTTAGTGACTGAAATGTTATGCTATAATTAACAATTTTAGGTATAAAGATTTAAACTTAAGTAAAAATGAACAAAATGGATCTATTATATACCCCGAAGTCTCCTTTAACAAAAAATATACTATCAAACTTGATTCAGGTCCTTGTTTATAAGGTTTTCCTCTCACTAACTTTTTGAAGGAATAGGATATAGAAATATTTTTCAAAATCTTAGCTTGAAACCTATATTTCATGAAAACATATTTTAATGATATTTTGTCATCTTGGAGTGAACTTAAAGAGTATGGATCCCAATATGTTTTCACTTTAACAACAAAAGGAAGCATCTTTAGATTTCATCAAGCACAGCAATAGCTCAGCGCTAGAAGATCCTGTGATCAAGAAGATTCACAAGGTAGACAGTAGCTGAGGGACTGCAGCTTCTAATGGGGATTTTCAGCCATGGCCACATGTTTACATCATCTGAGTAAGGTGAGAAAGAGATGCTTGTGCCTTTTCTGAGCCAATTATAGCTGTATCTTAGTAATCTCTGCATAGATTCTAATGGGTATCCAATGTTAAGAACTGCTGCCATATTGGAATAAAAGATCTCATGAGTCTCTCTGGTGTGAATGTTTCTTTAAACATCATCATTAGACTCTGCAGGGAAGTACTCTTAAAGTTAACAATAAAACTGGGATGATAAGCCAGAAGAGCATACTAATGTCACTGAACTGGCCAAAGGTATGGGCGAGTAAGGTAATGGGCATCCGCCAAATTTCTGAATCAGAGTTTTTCAAATTTGGCACTATTGAAATTTTGGGCCACATAATTATTTGTTGTGGGAAAGAATACTGCAGGCTGTTTAGCAGCATCTATTCACGACATGTCAGTTGTGCAGCCCGAATATCTCAAAATCTCCTGAAGGGATAATCAGGCCTGGTTCACAACCACAACAATAAAGGATGAAAACACCAGGTCAAAGAAAAGCAAATGAATATCCATCAGTCTAAATGTAAAGTGGAAAAGCATTAAAAACACTGAACGCAGTGGGCTCTTCTAAAAACTATACAGTTCATGTTTAATGCAGGGAAAATTACTATCATCATGTAAAATACCCAAATATATGCAATCATCACCATCGTCATCACAATTATGGCTCCAAACTACCTATGCACAAGTGGTGATCCGAAGGCTGTTTAAAAATGATTCCCTATGTTTATAGCAACTATGTTCAGAATTTTCAAAACTTAGAAGCTGCCAAGATGTCCTTCAGTGGGTGAATAATAAACTATACTACACCCAGATAAAAGAGAGAATATTAGTAGTAAAAAGTAAATGAGCTGCCAAGGCAGAAAAAGACATAGAGGAACATTAATGCATATTGCTATGTGAAAAAGACAATCTGAAAAAAAAATGACATAATATATGATTTCAGCTGCATGACATGCTGGAAAAGGGAAAACTATGGAGACAGTAAACAGATGGGCAAGGGATTTTTAGGGTAAGGAAGGTGTTCCACAGGATATAAGCATTTTATTGCAGCTTGATTTCTTCCATTTAATAAGTACTACATTTTTTTTTTAACAAAACTGAAGGCTCATGTCAATCTTAAACCTAGCAAATTTATCAGTGCCATTTTCCCAATAGCATGTGGAGAAATGTGGTATTTCTGTGTCATATTCTGAAAATTCTTGCAAGGTTTCAGACTTTTCAGTATTAACATTATATCTCTTTGTTAATCTATGATCAATGGTCTTAGATGTTGCCATTGTAATTGTTTGGGGAATCCACAAACTGACTTCACAGAAGATAGTGACCATAAGCAATAAATGTATGCTTTCTGATTGCTCCACCAAACTTTGGTAGTTTCCTTATCTCTCTCACTCTCCTCGGATCTATCTATTTCTTGAGACAAAACAATGTTGAAATTAGCCAAAAACTGAGGAAAGAAACAGTTCAAATAATGTTATATCCATATATGAAGGGATCACTACGGATCTCACTAACATCTACGAAGAGGGAGGAGGGGGATAGCGGGGTGGGATGTGGAGGAAAATACATGAAGTGATGTGCATACCTATCAATGGATCACTTTGAGTCTTATAATTACAACCCATCGATTGAAGTATAAAAAAAAGAAATCAGGCCAATTAATAATCCCATGATGTGATGGTCTCTAAGTGCTCAAGTGGAAGGAAGAGTTGGATGGTTTTCTCTTTAAATATAAAGCTAGAGATGATGAAGCTTTGTGAGGAAGGAATGCCCAAAGTTGAGGAAAGCCAATAGTGAAACCTCACATGTCCCAGTTAGCCAAGTCATGAATGCAAAGGAGAAGATATTGAAGAAGTAGCATTAAAAATGTTACTTCAGTGAATGCATGAATGATTGCAAAGAGAAGCAACATTATTGCTCATATGAAGAAAGTTTTAGCAGCTTATGTAAAAGACCAAGCCAGCTATAACAGTTCCCATAAGCCAAAGCCTAATCCAGAGCAAGGCTCTACTCTCCTCAATTCTATGAGGGCTGAGGGAGACAAAGAAGCTGCAGGGGAAGAGTCTGAAGCTAGCAGAGGTTTAGGAAAAGAAGCTGTCTCCGTAGCATTAAATAGCAAAAAGAAGCACCAAATGCCACCATACAACCTGCAGAAGTTCTCCAGAAGATGTTGCTAAGATCTCTGGTGAAGGTTGTTACACCAATCATAGATTTTAAATGTAGACTAAACTGCTTTCTCCTGGGAGAAGATGTTATCTAGGACTTCCATAGCTATGGAGAAATCAGTAACAGGCTTCAAAGCTTCAAAGGACAACCTGGCTCTTGGCTGGGGCTAATGCAGCTGGTGACTCTAAGTTGAAACCAATGCTCATTTATTATTCAATAATTAATGAACCCTTTGGAATTGTACTAAATCTATTCTGCTCGTCCTCCATAAATTGTACAATAAAGTCTGGATGACAATATATCTGGATCACTGAATATTTTAAACTCATAATGAGACTATTAGTCTGCTTTTTGTTACTTAAAAAATACCTGAGGCTGGGTATCTTATATTAAAAATGATTTATTTAGCTCACAGTTCTAGAAGTTCAAGGGCATGGTGCCAGCATTGGCTCATTTCTGGTGAGTACCTTCTAGAAAATGGCAACAGGATGGTAGAAGCATAAGTAAGAGGAAGAAATTCCATAGAAAAACAGACTCCAGTGAGACTGGAGTCCCATTATACTTTTTGAAGCCAAACCCCCAAGTGACCTAAATATCCTCCAACTAGCCCTATCTCTTAAAGGTTTCATGATCTCTTAACACTACCACACTAGGGAACAAACTTCCATTGCATGGACCTTTGATGGATATACCATACTACTTCCAAACCATAGCAAAGGTCTATTGTTGAGGAAACCAGTTGCCTTTTAAAATATCACTGCTCATTGACAAGGCACCTGGTAACCCAAGAGCTCTAATGAAGATAGACAAGATTAATGCCATTTTCATGCTTACTAATACAGCATCAATTCTCCAGCTTGTTAATCAAGCATAATTCAAATTTTAAGTCTCATTTACAAAATATGTTTCATAAGGCTATACCTCCCATAGATAGTGATTCCTCTAATGGATCTAGGTGAAATTCATTGACAATCTTCTAGAAAGGGTGCAACACTCTAGTTGTCATTAAGAACATTCATGATTCATGGGGCGAGGTAAATTATCAATGATAACAGGAGTTTCCAAAGTAAATAATACCCCCTTGTTTATTTGCTAAAACAGACCCCCCCCAAAAAAAGAACAGTACAATGGATACCTCAGAAATACAAAGGATCAGAAGAACCTAGTTATAAACAATTACATGCAGCAAACTGAAACATAGAAGAAATAAATTCCTGGACTCATACTACCTAAGAAGATTGAATCATTAAAAAAAAAGAGAAATCCCATACAGACCACCACCAAGTAATAACTGAGCCAGTAATAAAAAAAAAGTCCCTTATCACAGAAAAGCTCAGAACCTGATGGTCTCACTGTGAAATATACCAAACATTTAAAGAAACTATTTAACATGACTAAAAAGGAAGAAATACTTCCAAACTCAATCATCAGTGCCAGCATTACCCTGATCTCCAAACCAGACATGGATACAACATAAAAGAAAACTGAGGACCAATCTCCCTGATGAACATAGATGCAAAAATCCTCAGCAAAATATCATCAAACTGAATTAAACTACACATTAAAAGGATTATCCAATCCCTGGGATGCAAAGATAGTGCAGCAAATACAAATTAATAAATGTGATACATCACTAACAAAATCAAGGACAAAACCCTAATATTGTTTCAATAGATGAAGGAAAAGTGTTGATGAAATTCAATAGGACTTCATGATAAAAAAAAAACTCTCATGATAAAAATATAGGTAGAGAAGAAACGTACCTCAACACAATAAATGTTATACATGACAAACTCATATCAAACTGAAGGGGAAAAGGTGAATGTTTTTCCTCTTGACTTGACCCAAGATAAGGATGTCCACTTTACCACTTTTGTTCAACAGAGTACTAGAAGTTCTAGCCAGAGGAGTTAGGCAAGATAAAGAAATAAAGGACATCAAAATTGGAAAAGAATTCGGCTAGAAGTGTAGCTTAGGGATAGAGAGGCTGCAGAGCATGTGCAAATGCCTGGGTTTGGTCCTTTGCACTGAAAAAAGGATACAAACTTTTTAATTAGAAAGAATGATGTTAAATTATTACTTTTTACAGATAACACGGATATATAGAGAGAAAAATATAAAGACTACACATACAAAAGAAAAAACAGAACCAAAAAATGAATTCAATAAGATAGTAGGTTATAAAAATCAACCTACAAAAATCATTAGCTTCTATAGTCTATCCAAAAAACAACAACAACAATAAATTAATTCCATTTTCAATAGCTACAAAAAAAAGAAATAAAAGAAAGTACTTAGGAATAAATTTAACCAAGGATTTCCAAAATGAAAACTATAAAGTTTTGATGAAGAAAACTGAAAAAGACACAAATAAATGGAAATATACCCTGTGTTCATAAATTGGAGGAATTATTATCATTAAAATTTTCATACTACCAAGAGTGTCAGTGATTTGATGTAATTTCTATCAGAATACTAATAAAATTCTTCTCAGAAATAGAAAAACGAGAGCCAGGCATGGTTGCGCACGCTTGTAATCCCAGCATTCGGGAGGCTGAGACCTGAGGATCCGGGTTCCCGGCCAGCCTCAGCTATCTAGTGAGGCACTCCTCAACTTAGTGAGACCTGGTTTCAAAATAAAGAATAAAAAATAGGGCTGGGGGTATAGCTCGAAGGTAGAATGCCCCTGAGTTCAATCCCCAGTACCGCAAAAAATAAATAAATAAATAAATAAATAAATAAATAGAAAAACGATCGTAAAATTCGTTTGGAACTACCAAAGACTCTAAATAGCCATAGCAATCTTGAGCAAAAAGATTAAAGTTAGAAATATCATATTTTATTATTTCAACATATACTACCAAGGTGCAGTAAGGAAAACAGCATGGTGGTGTTGACAGAATAGAATTTAGAGCCCTCAAATAAACCCATGCACTTACAGACAACTAATTTTTGACAAAGGTGCCAAAAAACACACTTTGGAAGGAAAGACAGTCTCTTCAATAAATGGTGCTGGGAAAACTGAATATTCACATGGAAAAAATGAAATTAGACCTTTACCTCTCACCATGTTATAAAAGTCAACTCAAAATGGGTTACAGAGTTAAATATAAGACTTAAACCTAGAAAACTACTAGAAGAGAAAACTGGAGAAATATTTCATGATTTTGGACTGTGGAAAAATATTTTGCATAAGACTTCAAAAGCACAGGCAATAAAAATAGAAAAAGACAAATGGGATTACATCAAACTAAAAATCCTGTCTCTGCAATGAAAGCAATCAGCAGAGTGAAGAGACAATCTAGAGAATGTGTGAAAGCAAATGCAAATCGTGCACCTGGGAGAATTGATATCCAGAATATATATATATATATATTAAACTCAACCCAATGCCCCACCTCTTGAAAACCCCAAATACTCTGATTTAAAGTTGGCAAATGATTTGGATAGACACTTATCAACACCATTTGTAACCCATGAACTAACCTAGTGGCTTATTTAAATAACTATTACACAAATGGAAATAGTTGGTACATTAAAAGGGCATATTGAGTCCAATTGAGCCAATTAATAATTATATTCTATCTGTGAAGTATCTCATGAATATATAATACAGACTTTAACCACATTAGCAGCTATGAAAGTAAGGGAATGTATTTAGTATATTACATTGGGATTCATTAAATATGAATATATGCTTTTCTTAAGATGAATTTATAGATTTATTACAAAACTTGATTGAAAGACTTATATCCATAGATGGTATTTAAGCTAGATATTTTTTGTAGGTAGACATTGGAAATTGATAAATTATGGAGATATTTCTCTAGGTATAAAATTCTAAAATTTAATTTGGTATTAAATAAATCAGAAACTGAAGGTTTTGAGTAGTCTAAAAAAAGAAAATAGATTCCATAAATATTATCTTGCTGTTTAGAAGCTATGTATGATATATATTTTAAGTTTTTTTCAAATTTTATTTTTAAATTATAAATTGATAAATTATAGCTGTATGTATTTAAAGGATATAGTGAAAATTCTGAATTTCACCCTACCCTAGATGTTTTTTTTCTAAACTTATAAGAGATATATTTCTAAAAGTAAAACTAATTGAAATGTAGAAACTTCCATTCATTTCTGGAGCAGCCATTTTGGAAAAGAGTTCAGCAATTTCTTACAAAGTTGAACACGGTAACTATTTAACAAGCTAACAAGCTTGGTGAAAAAATCTGAAATTCACTCTCAGGAATTTTGAAATATACAATGCGCTATGATTTGCTAATATTCACCATTCTGTGCAATATATTGCACAGAAAATTTGTATTCCTCCTATTTAATTAAGTCTCTGTAGCCTTTTATTATCATTTCTGAATTTTTCTGAACTCCCACTTCTGTAACCACTATTTTACTCACTGCTTCTTTGAGTTTAGTTGTTTTTGATTCCACATATTAGTGGAAATGTGCTATTTATTGTTTGGGTTCTGACTTATTTCAGTTAGTGTAATATTCTCTAGTCCCATCCATATTGTAGTAAATGATAGCATTTCCTTCTTTTTAAAGGCTGCATAGTATTCATTGCATATGTATACCACATTTTATTTATCCATTCTTCCACTGATGAACACTTAGGTTGATTCCATAACTTGAACATTGTGAATCATGTAACAATCAACATGGGAGTTCAGACATTTCTTCTACATACTAATTTCAAATCTTCTGGATAAATATCCAGAAGTGAGATTTTTGGATCATGTGATAATTCTATTTTTAGTTTTTTAAGAAAACTTCATTTTTCCATAATGGCTCTACTAATTTACATTTGATGTAGCTACTTTTAATAGAACTATTTTGTTTAGGAAAACATGGATCAAATAATGCATTATTTCATGTCTTTATTTTTTTCTTTTGAATGAAAGTACTTTAGACACCCTTGATATTATGCAAAATGAAAGACTTTATTTCTGAGGTATTCATCTCCATAATCTAGAAATCTCTCCAATCATGAGAAAAACAAAATATAAATTATACATTTACAAAATTCCTAGCTAGTACACCTCAAAACTCTCAAAGTCATCAAAAAACAAGGCAAGTCTTAAAAAAAGGTCACAGGTCAGTGTAGCCTAAAGAAAGATGACTAAATGCTGGCACAGAAAAAGAATATTTAGTAAAAACTAAGGATATTTGAATAAACCCTGGACTTTAATCAATAATAACCTACTAATATTGGTTCACCAATTATGACAAATGTACCATATTAATAATGCAAGACATTAGTAATAGGGAACATTCAGTTTGGTAAATATGGCATATGGATAATTAATAAATTGTCCAAACCTTGGTATCAATAAGCACATAAATCAAGTGGAGTCAAGTGAATAGAACATGGCGCCTGAACTTGATATCAAGTAGACTGAACATTCAGGTACAAAACCAGTCTAAGAACATTTGGTATCATAAGCACATAGGGGAGGCATAAAATTTAATAGGGAGAATAGTTGAAGAAAATGCATATTTCTATATTAATGAAGCTTACTACATTGATAGTTAATATATTCAATCATATGTATTTGACTTACTTAACTTGAAGTCATCTACTACTACTTACTATGAATAAATGTTGGTTAAAATACTTCAATGACTTCCCATATAATGTTTTAATAAAGCAGATAATGATGATTTCCATTCCCAGAGGTTAATATTGTGGTGCTGTGTCTTATGTGCCTCAGTTCTGACTTTTGGATGACAGCACTAAAACTTTGAAAGAATGGCCCTTGATATTGCAGGAGAGGAAACACATAGTACAGACCTTATGCTCTCAAGAGTATTCCTTAAGTAAAGAGAATATTGATGAGTGTCCTCTGTTCGATAACTATGACTGCTTTCAAATTGATTTCCTTTGTGCTGATGTAACTATATTACTATTTATGTGGCATAGAGAAACAGGAACAGAATGACCATTTTCTGTTTGTATTAATTTGGGAAGCTTTTCACATAATTGTTGCCAAAAAAAAGATTCCACCCTTTAGTGTTGTTTAGCATTCCAAGTAGAAATACATTCACAGAACTTCAAAAGCACAGAGACACCAGTAGAATAGTGGAAAGAGATTTGTGCGGGCAGGGCGGTGGGGAGGGGAAAAGGGAGACTTGGTGAAGCAAACCGTTCAAACAATCCTCTGTACCTTCATGAAGGTACCAATACCAATTTCAATATTATGAAGGGTCTCTAGAGCAGACCAGGATCCAGGTGATGTGTGCATGCCTCCAGGAAAAGCACAGTTTTTTTAAAAAAGCATCGACAAGCCGGGCGTGGTGGCGCACGCTTGTAATCCCAGCATTCGGGAGGCTGAGACCAGAGGATCCGGTTGGCGGCCAACCTCAGCTACTTAGTGAGGCACTCCGCAACTTAGTGAGACTCGGTTTCAAAATAAAGAATAAAAAAAATAGGGCTGGGGGTGTAGCTCGGAGGAGGTAGAATGCCCCTCCTGAGTTCAATCCCCAGTACCGCAAAAAAAAAAAAAAAAAAAAAAAAAAAAGCATCGACAATTTTGAAGGTGAGGAAGAAGGGCAAAAAGGTTAACTCACTAACCATACGGTAGGCTGCAAGAAACAATCTATCCACAAATTGAAAGAGGAAGATGAGACAGGACAGGAAAAAGAAGAAAAACAAAAGTACTAGAAGAGGGTAAAAGACCAATCTTTCTTTCTTCCCCTCTGATTCCATGGATCCATGGTGGAAAGCACGCCTGGGGCTGGAGGAGCATGTCCACAGGACTCTGCAAGACTGGCTGCAGCCACAGCCAGGTATGTCCCAGGCGTCCTGTTGCTCAGGCCCTGCAGCCTCTGCAGTGTGCCTGGGAAAGCAGCTTCCCCTTCAGCCTGAGCTCTGCTCTTCCCGAAGGCAGAGGGGGTGTAAGGCGGTGGGTGGGTGGGGCATCTCAGTGGGCTGACTCCCTGCTGTGGAGCCCCTGAGGGAGCCCACGCAGCTGATGCCACCCGTCTGCTCTGTTGGGTGGGACTCCTGACACAATTGTTACTATTATAGAAAAAAAAATGCAGCTCATGTTTTGCCTTAAAAATACTTATTTGAGATGTCTTTAAGATTCTCAAATGACAGGCAGTTAATTAGTTGTATTTACATATTCATTTTTCTCCTGTTATTATTTTTTGGATGACGTAATAATTTAACTCTTAATGCAGTAATATGAACAACTGCAGTTGTCCTGGCAGTAGGGCATTCATTCCCTGAGAGTAGAACTGTGCTTACAGACCCCTTCATTTCTTCTCACTTCTGTAGTATCATGGACTCTTTGAGCTGCAATGAGCTTTAGATATGCTCTTGATTTCTCCAATGAGGAAACTATGATATTTCAGAGAAGACAAGAAATTCCTGAGGCTCACAAGAGGCAATACGATGACACTACCCTATTACAAGAAACATCCCATTATTAATTGAATTCACCATTCTCTGTTGGCAAAATAGAAATTACTCTAAAATCAGAATTTCCCTTTTTACTAAAGAAATTGTTTAGGTATCCCTGGGAATTAGCTCAGTGAATATTCATATTTCTTTCATTAATCCAAAATCTTTGTGAAACATAATTTCCTCCAGGTCTGTAATTTGATACTACTGATCCAAAGAATTTAGATCAGTAGTAGAATTAGAATTTAGATTTAAGACCCAGCTTAAATCCCCTTAGTACATTATTAAAATTCTAGATCTATTCACATTCATATATTTTGCCTCTTTGAGTACTAGAAGAAATGTCTCAAAATATAAATAGATGAACCTTATAAGAAACTTTTTCTACAGATATCCACAATTAATTTTAGCAGATTATTCTCACTACTGACATTAAGCAGCATCATAGAATTTGTTACAAGCTAGTAAAAGAAATTCTGTTGATTAACATGCATTTTTAACTATTCTGTAAAGTTGAAACTATTTGTCTTTATTTATTAAAGACAGAACTCAATGTGAATTGTTTACTGTAATTAAGAACATGTTCTTACATAACATAAAAAAGAAAAAGATAAAACAGAAGTTTTACTTCATTATAGGAAAAGAGTTCTGGATAAAATATACAAAAGTACTTTCAAATATATGACTTAATTTTTACCACTTTTGTGCATAGTAGATATTTACATGCTTTGTCTACATTGCATTAACTTCAGCATAAGGGTATAAATTCAATTTATCACAATATCATATCAATAAAGATTTAAGGCTGGGCATTGTGGCCCATGCCTGTAATCCCTGTACTTGCGAGACTGAGACAGGAGGATCACAGGTTCAAGACCAGCCTCAGCAAATTAGTGAGGTTCTTTGCAACTTAGCAAGATCCTGTTTCAAAATAAAAATAAAATAGAGCTGAGAGTGAAGCTCAGAAGTAGAATGTTTCTGGGGTCAATCCCCAGTACCATGAAAGAAGGAAGGAAGGAAAGAAGGAAGGTTGGCTCAAGGCCACAATTTTTATAATTCCTCTCCTGAGTCAATAGAAAGCAGAAGCAACATGTTATATTTGCCACCAAATTTATAGTAAAATATAAAGTCATATTTAAGTGGGAATCCAGACACATATGCATTGTCTATATATTGGGGATAGATTTTTCTGTTATTCTGTATGGGAAGGCCAAAAATCCTTTGAAATAAATAATCATAAATTCACAAATGATTGTTTTGCTGCCTCTAGAAACAAAACAAGTCATGCCGCATATGATTTGGGAATTTGAAATTGAATTTTTATAAGAAATAATCTTTTTTTTTTTGTAGTACTGGGGATTGAACTCACGGACATTCTACCTCCGAGCTATAACCTCAGCCCTTTATTCTTTATTTTGAAAAAGGGTCTCACTAAGTTGTGGAGTGCCTCACTAGATAGCTGAAGCTGACCGCAAACCCGGATCCTCTGGTCTCAGCCTCCCGAATGCTGGGATTACAAGTGTGCACCACTACGCCCAGCTAGGAATAATCTTAATATAGAAATAATATCGTCTAGGTTTAAGGTAGCCATCACATAAAGGAATGTCATTGTGTTGAAGAAAACTTTAATTCTCAGCAGATCAATGAACACACCTGTGTGCTATTGAAATAAAACCACATTAAGTGCTAAAAGTAGAAAAATAACATACCCAGGCGCTCACGCATCTACCACAAGTGGTGATTTTGAAATCCCCATAGAGATCTTTGATTGCGCCAGTTGTGAAAAATCCTTCCACCATCAGCAAGATGCCGTACACAAAGAAGGCAGCTGCGATGCCGTAGATCACGTACTTGAAGATGTCGATCCTGGGGGAGACAAGGAAAAGCACTCAATTTCATAACTTCTCATTGTTAGTCTGTTGAAATTGAGCCTCATGAGATGTGCTCAGAGTTGTTTTGTCATGGAAGTTATAGAATGCTGATATTCAGAAAGAAGACTGGTTGTAATAATATTTTCTTAATATATGTTTCTATATTTCTAATAATATACTCCTATATGTTATTAAGAAAAGATATATGTATATATAATGCATATGTAAATATATATATGCATATGTATATAATCTTTTATTCTGTCACATTGAATATTTGCCAACAAGGGATTGAGAATTTTCCTGTTTGTAGGTTTCTTCCTCTTCCTTCTAGCCTCTCCTCTTCCCTGGTTCACATCAATGTAGCTTTTGGATAAGCAGTGAATTATACTTCTAAAGGAGTTTACTTAAATTTATTTGTAAATCTGATAATTTCTCTAATTAGAACAAAATAACTTGTAAAGATTTATACAGATAACACTGAGTTTTAAAGACTTATATGAACCAGAAGAAAGCTTTATGTTTAATGGTGTAGCTTTGCATAAAATGACACAAGATTCAAGTTTTTGTCTTTTTTTTTTTTTTGCTGTACTAGGGATTGACCTCGGGGCATTCTACCTCCGAGCTATACCCCCAGCCCTATTTTTTATTCTTTATTTTGAAACTAAGTCTCACTAAGTTGCGGAGTGCCTCACTAGGTAGCTGAGTCTGGCCGCGAACCCGGATCCTCTGGTCTCAGCCTCCTGAATGCTGGGATTACAAGCCTGCGCCACCACGCCCAGCTTTTTTTTTAGGGGGGGCGGGTACTAGGGATTGAACTCAGGGGCATTCTACCTCTGAGCTATACCCCCAGCCCTAT